>VZUI01087669.1:0-43044 GCA_013401135.1 Cettia cetti | reverse complement strand
GGGGCGGGGGGGAAGAGAATAATTTAGGAACGAGGGACAAGAAATAGAAATATATTCATTCCTTATCCTTCAATTGAGATCGGGAAAGAGATGTGACATGGTGTTTTTGTGTAATTGAAGAATACCACTTGAAGTGAAAAGGATTCCTGTTTTTTGAGTTCAGATGTGTGTGTTCTGCTGTGGACATGTATCAACAGGAGGGGTTGCATGTGCTGCTTAACCCTGCTCAAGCCTCTCCATCCCTCGGAACGAGGGAAGGGAGCAGCACAGCTCAGGCTGTGCACAGTCATATTCTTTTGGACCACTTCCTACGCTCTGGTAATGCAAATGCAAAGACTCATTTCTTCCCCTGTAAAGCCAATGCTCAGACAATATTGCAGAACAAACCTTTCCTTATACAAAGGTTATTTTCTCTCTGGAGCATTCTCTTTTTTACTGAAAGGAATTGTAGACTAGAAATTCTCTGAGAGTTCATGACACCCTGAGAGCCTTCTTTTCAGAGACAAGCTGTATAATAATAATGTGGTGACAGAAAAATTGAGGAGAGGTGGCTTTCTCTGATAGAGAATTTGCCTTTAATTCTACCCTGAAGAGATTGCAATGGAGCACCAACCTTTGTTCTTACTGTAGTGCTTCACTGCTACACCAACCATTTGTTAAATGGGAAGTAATTGAGGTTGAAAAAGGATTGAATGAATAAAGCTTTTGGCAGGGAAGGGGAGGAGGCAAAGTATGGGTTAAAGGTTATTCCTTGCAGAAATTTCATAAAATGGGAGGTAATGCAGCTTTTGAGCTAAAATTGTTTGTGCCTCTGGAGAGGGAAGAGAGCTGTCTGGGGGGAGGGAGACTCAACCTGCAGAAGCACAATGGGAATAATAAGCCAGCATCAAATATTCAGCTTTGTGGCATCTTACTGATTATGTTACAAATTTCACCCATAGATGAGTTGCCTTGGCCACCTCTCTAGGTTAGCAGAGAGCAAAGGAGGAGGGACAGAGGAGGAGTCAGGAGAGTAACATGAATACCCCTTTAGAAGCTTTTCTCTCCAAGAAATATTTTAGTATTGCTCTAAATTGCATTTTTTTCCATCCAGAGGAATGAATGGGCTTCATGTTTCAGTGCTTTCCTGAATCCTGCAGTTCTAGTAATCTGAAAAATAGTAAATATTTTGGGTTTTTTTCTGTTATGAACTCATATTTGTTTTCAGAGTTCCTCTGTCACAGTGACACAGCATTTTTCCCTCTGCCTGTTTCACCTCCTCAAAATAAAAACTCTGTTATGAAAGTTAGTCTTATGCTATTTTGGGTCTGGGGACCCCAGAGGCAGGCAGAAAGAATTTATATCCTTGACAGAGCCCATGTTGAATAAGATGTCACTATTATGGAATATTAATACATTTCTATCTACTATGCCTACTGTATTGCAGTTATTTGAAATTTTTTGTTGATTCTTGTCTTTGTAGTCCAAATGAATATAAACCTGTACAATTTTTCTGTACAGAATTATCTGTAATATTTCTATTTATGCACATTGAATTGAGGAAAACACAAGATTTTTGCTGAAAACCTCCTGATTTTAAGGACATTTTTTGATTCACAAATGGTATTATCATACACAGCCTTCCTATTTCTACACAATTAAGCCTGTTGTTCACTATGCCTTGAAAAGACTGGTTTTGCATATATTTTTTACTAGTTTTTAGATTTTTTACTCTTTATTTGGATAGAATGATGCTTTCCACTCCCAAAATAATAATGAGACCTAAGTAGAATTGTTTTAGTGAAACTCCTTAGGGATAGATGCTGGCTCGATTCTCATCCACAATTTTGTCAATAAATCAGAGATGTACATATTCTAGCTGCCAGTAAAGAAACTTCCAGATGACTAATAGACTATTGGAATGGTGAATAGTAATTGAGAATTCTACCAGAGAATTTAGAATTGTTGCCAACTTGGGCCATTCAAACAAAAAAAAAAAAAAAAAAAAAAAAAAAAAAAAAAAAAAAAATAGAGTAAAGAGGATGGAGGCTGGCAGTTGCAATGAGAATTATCTGTTCTGTTGAGAAAGGTGTCAAACCAGGCCAGCAGCTCACTGGGGCTTTCTGTGAGAGCTGGGGCAAAGAAGGCTAATGTGGATCATGGATATACAAATTAAACCAGTGATTTAGGGAGAAGGAAGTGATTTTGTTTATATATGTTGTGTTAGACAACTACTGGAATATCTTTTTCAGTTTTGTATTCACATTTGTTTAAATTATGTTGATGAACTGAAGGTAAAAAAAATGGGCAAGAAAAATAATTTTGAGAGAATACTTGTAGTGAGGAATTTGGAGCTCCATCTGTTCTGCTCTTCTCAAGGAAAGAGGGACAATTTGTTTACAGCTCGGAAGGGCCTTAATGTGTTGAAAATATTGGTTACCTCCATAATCTAGTAGAGAAAGACAAGATTTGGCTGAAGTAGTCTGGGAGCTGAATCCAAATAGGAAAGTAGAAACAAATAAACAAAAAACAAAAGTAGCCTTAATCACGGAATAATAGTTCATGAAAAATGAAAGATAAGATGCTTTTTTTTTTTTTTTTTTTTTTTTTTTTTTCAATGAGGCAGTATCATTATTGCCAAACTTGGGAAATAAACAGTGCAAAGGAATATTCTACATTAACAGAATATCATCACCAGTAAATTTTGAGATGATATAGGCTCTAATTTTGAATCTCACAGTAATAAATCATAATACCAGATTAGCAGCCACCAGCATTGATAAATACAATAATTTATTGTTTTGTACAAGCAGTGTGGCAACAACCAGTGTGAGCAGCTTACTCCCTACAATTGAAGCTTTGCTGGTCTCTTAAACAGGATATGGCCTTCTAATGAGACCCCTTGGGAGAGTTTGGAAAGGCTTTTATTGTCCTGGAAAGGTGCCTGTGTCCTTACAACAAGGCCAGTGCTCCAGCATGTGTCCAACACTGCAGCTTCATCCAGGGAACCTGACCGGAGTGGTCACTGCAGCACCTGCAGGATGCTGAGCTGGATTACACTGGTGTCACTTTGCCTGCCACTTTAACAGACACATATACCTTATTGTGTGGTGTTCAGGAGACCCTACATCACCTCACAGTCCAAGGTCTGAACATGAACCTTTGCAGGAGTCCAGACAGTCAGCTATGTGCCCACTTGAAAATGCTCTGTGCAGGGGCTTGAGCAGCCAGAGCCTCTCACTGCTTCCTGCTGTTTCTGGAAGGCTGGACTCAGAAAAAAATGAGTATTATCATTCACAGCTGAAATAACTTGTAAAATTGGGGTTAACAGAGAGCTACAAAAAATGTTAATTCTGTAAATAATATGTTACAGTTTGAAACATTCATTAATTAAAGACATTCACTTACAGAATGAAGTATTTTCTCTGTGACACGTCCAGGCATTCTCTTTACTTACGTTTTTATTACTTGCAATTACAATTTATTACTTTCCATGAAAATGATATTTTTCAGGCATACTAAGTAAAATGAATGATTCAGTAATTTAAAACTGAGTATTTGTTATCTTTGAGGACTATGAAATAAATTGCATATTGTTGAATTTAAAATGCCACTCTTGTGGATAAATCAGTCCCTGGGAGAGCCATGAGCAGCACTATCACAAAGAGAGAAGGGGAGAGTTTGCAGGGTACAGATATTTACTTCTCTCATATTTATGGCCTGATAGTCAAAGAAGCTGAGCATTTGAAGATTCAGCTGAAGTGAATTGAGTTGAAGGTACTTCCCAAAAATCTAATCTTCATATATATGTTCACCGTTGACTGGAGGGAGAGAAAAATTAAAGCAGAGAAATATAGGCAGGAAAAAGACTCAGGCATGAGAGGAATCTGAGTCATATGAAATTATACATGGGCTGCTCTTTCATGTCTTGAGAGATCAGAGAGATTCCCTTTTTGTCTGAGTGAAAAATTTCATGCAGGTTTTTTAGAGAAATGGTCTGCTGTCCTGGACCAAAGTCAGTGCTAGGGACATGACTGGACTGTTTGTGTGACTTCTACTTCTTGTGCAGGGGGTCTAGATATTCCAGCATCCTTGGGGGTGGCAGGCACTATATAAATGTAGGACATTGTGTTATTAGCAGTACTGTCACTTCAACTAGTCATTTGCAAAGAATTCCCTGCATTTTCAACCACTTTGCTGATGATTCTGGGAGTTAGGTTAAATGGAGAGCATATAGCACATGGAGTAGTTTTGCTGCATTCTGTGGAAACGGGATCAGTTCCTGTGTAATTCCTGCAAATTAATTTTCCATCATTGCTTTTTTTCCTCAAACACTTGTACTAACACAAAATGTTACAAAGCAGATAGTTTGTTGTTTTTCTTCCTGTAAAACCCAACAATCATGTATCATGTAGGCAAATATGAAGATGTTTTAGCATAATTGTACACAAACTATTAATTTCTGGTGATCTAAACACTTGTGCAAGCACACACATATTGTCAGTCTCTGTGTGGTTTCTCAGTTCAGAATCACACATTAAGGATTTTTACACTGACTTTTAAGGAAAAGGGGAAAGCTGAGGCTTTTAGCAAGAGCTGGGAATGCAGCAAAACTAATAAGTGATGGGCCTGAATATGAAAACCAGCCTTGTGTCTCTACCTTTGTCTAGAAGAGGAAGAGAGAAGATTTTTATCATGTGTGGATACTGTCATCTCCTTTGTTGAAAAGAGAATAAATAACCTGGGTAAATTATTTTAAAAAGAAAATTACTTCAGCTTTATCTAAAAAATGTACATTATTCCCTTTTCAAATTAGTAATTTGTGTTACACATGGTGTCTCCTGCCATTCAATACCTTAATTGAAACTGTAATAATTGATGCCACCTTTACAGATTTATTTCCTGTAGAAATAGTTTACATAGAGTCACAGATTCAGAAGATAAGAAAAGCATTCTGGTCATGGGCTTCTGTCTTCAAGTCGCTGTGATGATAGAAGTGATTTCCTGTTGAACAGGCAGCCCAGGACCACAATTGCATGTGCACAAAGCTTCTGATTTACAGGGGTGCTTAGCACCCTGAACTCCAGTTTAATTCAGTGGGAGCTTTAGCACCAATAAATTAAAGTCAACTATATGTTTGCACATATTTTATATACTGTGTGACAGGTTCTCATTACTTTCATTGTCAGCTAAACTCAAGCCTACATTCCCTTCCTCCCCTTACTAAGTAGTTTGTGGTGTTTCTTGTGCTTGTATAAATTATTGGAAAAACCCCACAGCACCAATTCCCTTTCCCCACAAAGCTCCTGCTCTTCTTATTCTATAGATGTTTTAGCCTTTGCTTTACTGCAAACTATATCACAGGGCACAGCACATTGCTGGTAGTGGTTCAGCAGTGTTTATCAAGGATGCATCTGGCTTAGCCAAGTGGCACAGGTTTACTGTGTTGTGACCTAGCTCAGGAATTGCTTAGAGAGTAATGCCTGTTTGCCACAGTGCACATCTTGGAGGCACAGAGAATTCTTGAGACATCAGTGTTCATGATAATTAGGTTAAACAGTGTATATGAGGCAATCAAGGGTCATATGCATGAGTGACCTGATATATAGAAGATATTATATTATTAACCACTGGAATATCCATGTCCAAATAAGATAAATACCAGGACAGTTAACAACCAGAAGCTGCACACCAGCGGTGTCATTATTACCAGTACTGTATTATATTTTGTGTGTGTTATACACAATAGTTGTGAATATTAAAAATAATATAAAAAACCCACAAACCTCCTGAGACTGCAAATCAAGCATTCAGAAGGTAGACAGATGTAATTCTGGCATTTCCTACACTGCCTTAATTAACATCTTTCTGCTTATGTGTTACAGTGTATTGTCTGATTGCAGGATCACATACAGGTTTTTTTCCACATAATCCCTGCATCATTTAGTGCAGGAGGAGACCTATTCTTTGGATCACCTGGGATCTGAAATAGCTCCATTTGCAAACTGATAGTTTAAACTCCTAGCAACCCAGACATGCCTACATAACCAGCAAGCTTATCTAAGGTCTTCTGTCTCAGGGAATAAATTAACCCCTCCAATCCCAATAGCTAACCTTGAAAAAAGAAGAGAAAACAAGTCTGACATTATTTTTATTTTAAACCATTGCAGTCTTTTATTGTTTTTCTATAATTTGAAGTGTCATTAATCTCTTAAATATTTAATGGCAGAAGGGTGGGAGCAAAAAGGAGTAAGAAGTCATAAATATATTGCTGCCTACTTGTTTCTTCCTTTGAAAATGGTAATTTTTATTTTTTGTTATGAAAAGAACTTGGACTGCTGCATGGAATACAGTAGCACAATTGCCTTTCTAGGAATGTGTTAAATCAAAGTGGGGTATATTCCTGAACTGAGATTTTTAATAGGAAATTTAAGTGGTTTTGAAACTCTACTTACTACAAACGCTGGAGGGAAGGAATGTGTTACTGTATCTACTTCTGAGCTGTATTTTGAGAGTCTGCATGAGTCGTCAAAGGTGCCTGTGTGAGATGTGACCTTTTCAGATCGTATTTATTATGTCTTCCCAAATACACACCGTAGCTGTTCAGTGCCTGTCAACATTACATTTAGTGAAACTGGTTCTCTGAAGGGAAGAGTTCTTTTTTGATACTTAAATACTCCTCATCTGAAGCTGGTCCTGGAAAAGGTAAAACCACCATGAAGAAAATTATAAGAAGGAGAGAAAGAAATATGTTTAAACCTTTTTTCCCTCTGTTTCAAAATTCTTCCTCCTGTTATCTCCTTCTTCTCCTTGTAAATTATTCTTTATATTTTACTTTGTTCTTCTGAGGACTTTTCAAATAAATGAAGTGCAAATATCTGATCTCCAATAAAACATGGTGCTTTTATATTATGTTGCATATAGACCGTGTTGGGCACCCTTCTCCTTCCCAGAAGTGTCTCAGCTACAGCACCTGGCTGTTGCCAAATGTGTTGGTCATGGAAGAAGGTATTAAAACACATTCAGCCTTTCCAACACTTTTGGTGTCTCCTTCTAACTTGCCAAGCTGTAATTATAGCTCCTAAGCTGTCACTGGGGCTGATGCCTACAGCAGGGATCAGAGCCACAGACAAGAAATAATGAAATATATATTAAACCTATTGGAAACATAGAAAATATTCTGTTGTCTAACCCAAGGCACCTGATCAATATGCCACTGTCTTTCTGCATCATGGACCCTTGTGACCTACACTGGTTTGGTGAAGCCAGTCTCAAAGCTGAAGTGGCATTCCCCACTCTCTCTGCAATTTAAAAAATAACCATTAAGTGTAAATACAGGATATGGCATTCTGGGAAGTGAGTAGTTAGTATTGAATTGGTTTCAGTTCTGAACAGGAACATTTTGGAAACCAGCTTTTAACAAGTGTTGGTCAGTAGTGTGAAAACTTGGTTCATTTATCTGAATGCTTGAAAGGGTCCTATCAGACAGTCTGATTTGTGTCATTGCACTTTCTCAAATCTTGCAGTTAGGTCAGGCTATCAAAATCTTCAATGACTGTGCAGTTGGTCTTTATAGTAATATGCTCTTCCTAAATCCCACTGTGATAAGACTTGTCCTCGGTGGGCTGGATCTCGTCTTGTCTCAAGCAACCTCATCCATCTTCCTGCTTTGCACTGCTGCAGACAGGCTGGAACAGCTCTGAGCACAACTGGACTCTGACCAAGGCCTTTGGGCAATCCCATAATGTTTCTAATAAATCATAATAAACTGGCCAGCTGCTCTTTCATGTCCCCTCAGTGCACTGTATGTCTCGTTTGAAATGGGAGAAAGTCTTTTATGGATTGAGTATTTTGGCAGGGAAACAGAAAAAGCCTCCAGAGGCCTCAGGTAGCAAGCCTGGGTGATGGGAAAGCAGCTGGCAGGGATAAAGCTTGTGGATGGCTGGGGGAGCTACACAATCCTGGGGGAAGAAGGAGTGATAGAAGAACACAAAGTCTTGTTCTTGTGATTGCAGAGCACATCCTCTTCAGTATGGGGCCAACATGAGGACCAGAGCTAACCTTCCTTTTAAGGAATCCTTTTTTGCTCCCACAAACAGTGCTGGTGAATGGGGAAACCAATTTACTGGCTAAGATGTACCACTTGCTTGACTTTGGTCCTTTTATTTATTTTCTATTCTTCCATGTAAGAGTGATAATTGAGGACCTGAAACATCCTTCATAGCCCTCATGGGTGTACTTCAAGTGAGATGTTGGTGTAGATAAGTAAACAGCAGTATCTCTATCTTAAATCCTCTGAGGGCCCCACAGTTCTTTGCTTTGCATGGGCTTCATGCTCTTGTGGCTCTATAGGATGGAAACTAGATTACTCTTATTTTCTCAAGAATGAATCAGCAGATAGTTCTATTCTTTGTCTCTCATCGAGCAACTAAAAAAAACCAAAACACATAACGTTGATGGTAAACATTCTCGAACTTCTTTTTGTGTGTGTGTCTTCTGAATTTCTGCAAAAAAATTCTGCAGGTCTAACGGCTATATAATGTATAAATCATTATAAACAAGGCATGAAAGGAACTTCACTGTTTATACTATAACTTGCCTGCCCTTTAGCAGTGATGAAAACTGAAAATACCAGTGCATCTTGAATTCAAAGGAGAAAAAAAAATAGATGAGAGATCATAAAGGGGTAACACAGTTCAGCTAGACTCAGCGTTTGGAATATTAAGCAGATTTGACCCATGCTGAGAAGAGTCTGAAGAGCAAATTCTTCTCAGCACCATCTCTTATGTCAGGACCCTGATTAACAAAGACATTTAAATAATGTCACTGCACTTCATACAATTTGAGCCTATTTTCTCCTTTGTATAGCTTGTGAATGTAATCTTTTTTTTACTTGCCATATTTGACCTCTGTGTCCTAATAGTGGCAGGCAATGATACTTTGAATTATTATGCTGAATATAAATGTAAGCTTCAAAACTAACAAAGCTTTTGTTCCTTCCCTGATGAAAGCACAATTTTGCAGTTGCTTTAAATATTATAGCTCAAAGTCTGCTGTTGCTACTTCTACTGAGATTTCTCAGTGAATTCATTAGAGGTGTCTGTTTTCATAGCCTGGCTTGTACAAATAAAAAGAAGGGATTTGCAACTTCAGGGTGTATCTTGCTGTGCTTAAGCTGCAGCAGTGTTACATTTGCTGAATCTGGTTTTATGTTTCTAGTGAGGAATAATGCAAACTGAACTCAGAACCCCATCATTAGGGGTTTTAGGTCTCTAAGACTAAAACAAAAGCCAAGTTTTGATATTTGTTAATTCACCTGTGTGAATTAGTATTTTCTAGGGGGCACACTAAATTTTGAAGGAACAGTACTGGAAATATGAAGGTAAGGAAAAGCCATGTGTTTTCCAGACATGTGAAAATCATTTCAAGGGTCAGTGGCTTCGCAGTTGGAATTAAGAACATGGTAACAGAAGTAGGAAGAGGAGAAGGAAACTGCAGTTCCTTTTTTTTTTTTTTTTTTTTTTGTGTATGTAATGCAGAGAACAGTGATGTTCAGAGAATGCCGCTAATGAAATAATGTTTCTAGAAATGAGGGCTTTTTCTCTTCATTGCACAGATTTCTTAGTTTCGTTTTTTCAACTCTCCTAATAAAATCTGTTTCTAGATGAAGAAAGGATAGAGGAGAAATGAATGGATAAAACCCTCCTATTTCAAATTGTATATAGAGATTTAGGACACAACAAACTTCTGATGATGATAATTTCATCTTTTAAGTGGTTTTCTACATTTCTGTTTGGGAATAATGGAAATGAAATTACTGTTGATTTGATTAAAGTATCTGAAAATGGTAGTGATTTTAAGGAGAAAAATCGTCTTTTACTGAGTATCCAACTCAGAATTTGTCCAAAGCCTCTGTGCTGCATTTTGAGATAGCCTGAATTGTAAGGAATGACTGCCAACTGCCCAGATGGAAACTCTAAATCAGGCAGCAGGCAAATGTGGGATTGCCTCTTTAAAAAATATCATTTTTCAGTTGTTTTGCAGATTAGGAACCTGTCACACTTCATTGCTGTCATACAACCCTAAACATTTTTAAGGGACATACAGGGAGCACTGTGAAAAATATGAGATGAGTAAACACATTCTTATGTAATAGGAAATTGTATCAGATTTAGATTTCATTGCAATCCATACCATGAACAGGTTGTGTTTCTTCCCTCCTGTTTTATTCTAACCCCTTACTCCGTTGCACTTAAGAACATTAAATATTTCCCCAAATTCTTCCAAATCAAGGCTCTCAGTTACTGTTGTATGGAGTCAATGCCACAGACTGGGAAGAAACTTACAGAGAATCATTTCCTTCTTCCAACAGGTTCTCACTTCACTGTCACGTAGCCAAAGAGAGCTGATGAAAGGGCAGCTTTCCAGCATCTTGACACCTGGCTTTCAGTAATTTTCAAACAGGGAGCTGGAATATTTCTTTTTATCAGTTGAGTGATCTTCAGAGTTGGTGGGTGAAATGAAAGATTCTTTGCATTACACATTTGAAAACTTTGTACAATGTGTGATGCTTTTGCCAATATTTAGTGGCTGCCATGTAATCCATCTCTCCTGTTAAGATCCAAAATATCCTGCTGTTGTTGCACTAAGACAACTATTTAAACAAAGCATACAGGAATTAGAGAACAAGAAGTGGTGTGTGCTCTGAGCAATTTTGGTAAGCTTTACAAATCACTGTATGCCAACATCAAATGCAAATTGAAATTGTAAAAGCAATGAGTTTATTTTTTTACAATAAAACAATGCATTGCTGTAATAATCACCTTTTCTAAAGTCTCATGTAGCACAAGAAACCTTTTCATACTTAGTAGAACATAACCATCCCCAGGGATGTTACTGTATAGAATAAAATTGCTGATAGGTTATTTATCCTTTTTAAGGGGGTGTGGAGGGGAAATGAGCTTTGTTTAACTTGGAAATAAAATGTAACAAAGTATCTCATAATCTTTTTGTCCTTCATTTTCCTGGATGTGTGCTGGAGAAGTAATTTTTGCTTGTCATCAATATCTAGGCTGTGGGTTGTTTCCTATTGAGCTACTGCTATTTCAAAGCCAGTTTTCCATTCTGAAGCAATTAGAAGCCTGACAGCCCCAAAAGATGGAGACTACTTTTTTTTTTTTTTTAACTCTGATGACTTCTACCAATAAGCAGAAGGGCTTGATTTGAGCCAATCTTTTTTTTTTTTTTTTTCATTTCACTTTTTATTTTATCAATTAATACTGCCCCAAGATTTCATCTGTCATTGCAGTGTCATTTCTATGACAAGCTCTGCCAATTATTTTCTGTTTAATTAACACATTCAGCATCATTTGGGAGTGAAACAAATGTAGGTTTTGCTAAAAAGAAAAGAGATGCTGGTTCTGGCTAGTGAGGGAGGTGCCCTGAAGATAGCTGTGGGTCAAGTCAGAAAAATCACATATCCAGTTTCTCCCCAGAAGAAAAGATACTTATGAAAGGAGGGAGACTCTGTGTGGCTAGAGGGTATAAGGTGCTGTGGGGATTATAACTCCAAAGGAGAGAGACTTTTCTCTGCTGGATCTCCATGGATTCTCTTTATCTGGTCTCTTTCCTTGCCCTGTACTGACAGCATTTTTCCTCAGGGAAATTCCCCTAACTCTGAGAAATCCACCACTGGCAAAAAGACGATATAGTTGCAGCTCTGCCACAGAAACATGTTATTAGCCTAAGCCAGCTGACATGCTCTTGAGGAATACTATTTGCTGTATAATTTAGAGCCCCGACTAGAGTACCCCATACCCTTTTAAACTGTTGCTGTTACAAAACCAGATGGAAAATGAGGACGCTGCAGTGCTTTCCTTGGAAAAGCGTTTGGGTTGTGCCATGTCAGGCATGATAGCAAATCTGGACTGTGCTGCTAACAGAGCAGCTCCACTCTTTGGAGATGGGCATCCCACTGACACTGAGCAGACTGTTCCACAATTCACTGGCAGCATGCAAAAAGTTAGAGAACATTGAAATTTTTTTTTACTGTATTGCTCAGTTTTTGCATTTTGTTTCTCTTGGAAACTGGAGATTCAGTTAAAAAAAAAATCAGAATTATCATTCAGAAAATGAAGGATACATACTTAGGAAACACAAATACACAGCACATATCATTGCCTGATGTTATGCCAGGAGAGTTTCTACGTTTTTTTTAGAATTAGATATTATAAGTCTATATTTGGATTCTTAGTTTATATATACTTGTTTCAATGAGGTTTTTATATACTGGTTTCTAATGAGGTACTAAAGCCACACCAAAATGAACTGATTGCTTTTGGGAAGTGCATGGATAACCCCTGAAAAATATTCCAATGCAGAATGGAAAGAAGGTAATGGGCTTTAAGGAGAGCTCACAATGAAAATCTTAAAAAGCCATAGACAGGCTTTCCTGTTTGTATTGAACTTTTGCATTTAGAGTAACTTCTCCTTTCTTTCCTCAGTGCCTCTGGTGCATTGCATGTGCATTTATGTTGCGTGTGTTTCTGAACAGGTTTTTAGAATTTGGACTCAAATCCAAACACATGAATTCTTCAAGGGCAAAGGCAGCATCACTTGTCATTGACTCTGCCAAGCATTTAAGAAGAAATGACATTTACCAGGGCTTGTTTTGAAGATTTATAAATGCAATATAGATTTGGCAAGAATATCTGCTTCAATAAATGTGCTGTAGCATGTAAGCATGGGCTTTACCACCAGCAGATTCACAAGCGCTGTGTCATCCAAGTAAAAATAAATATTCAATAAACAATTTATTAGGGATGTGAGCTCACTTCTGCTTCATTCCACTTGGAAAGTCTTGAAATCTGGTGCCTACATAGTGTTATTAAGGACACAATGAAATGAAGACAAATTAATTGTGGGACTGTCAAAACTATGTCAGGGAAACTTTCCCTGGCCAACAAAAATGTTGCCAAGTACAGTAGGAGAAGGGATATATCCAGGATGTATACATGAGGGCGATCTGTATAATAGCTAGGGATAACTGAATCCCAAACACATGCCTAGAAGCTATTCTTTCCTGCACCTGACTTCTGTTTTATGAAACATGCCTTGCGTTCTTCAAGACCATTTGAAGAGCTTGCCCTAAAAGTAAATTTTGCAGGATTTACAAGCATTATGATCACAATTTGGACCCCAGGTCTGTTGATATGCCATTGATGTGAATGATAACAGGAATAATAGAAACATCACTTTCTGCTTCCTATTACTGTTATCAAGGTAAGCCCGTAATGTGGGAGAGTGGGAAAGGGTCTAGTTTACCTTTTTCAGTCCAATATTTACACAAGTTCCCATACAGGAGTGTTTCCTTGCACCCATTCATCCAACCACTTCTGGCAAAGCCCCACACCATCCAAGGCTACACAAAAGCTGGGGCAAGACTTGTTCTGGGCAACACTTCCAGCTATTCTTCTGTACTGATGGAGACAAAGGTTTTTTGGAGCACATTTATCCACACAGCATAACCTGCTCAGTCTCTAGGAGACCCATGGGAAATAAATTCTGTGCCAGGTACTGCTGGGAGAACCCCAGGTGACATCTGAGTGTGCAGGAGAGGAGCTCTAGGGACAAGGACACCTGGGGAGTGCATCATGCCTTGCAGTTGTGGTGCCTGCACAGTTGTAATCTGGTGTAGTTGCACAATCTTATTTAGCCTCAGTTGTAATGGGGATCACACACAAAAAAATAAACCAAAAAACAAACCCACAAAGAAACCCCCACCCCAAAACAACAAACCAAAAAACAGGAAAAACCCACCCTAAACCAACTCAAACCCTTACATCCACAAGGTATATAAACATAACACTCAGCTAAACAGATTTTTTTTTTACTAAATACAGAATAGATGTGAAAAAGAGTTAATTTTTTAAAAATTTTCTGTTGTATCAATGTGAATAGGAATATCTTTGCTGTTATCTTGGAAATCTTGACAAATTCTAATGTACTTTCAAGCAAACAGGTTGATCAAAAATTGTCTTTCTGAGTAACATCGAATATATTTGGCTTCTAAAATGTCATAGATTTAAGGGCATAGCTTGGTACTGCATTGAGCAAAATGAACCAAACCTGGCTCGCTGCTAAATATAATGTAAAGTACAAAAGCTCAATGTTATCTGGATGTCAAGACAGACATGTTCAGTTTATATGTTTGAACTTCTGGCATTTGGCTGAGAAGTAATTGTGAGAAGGAAATATTTTCTTTAATGTCATATAATGCATGTAAAGTAAAATCTACAAATACAGTTCATATTTATATATAGACATAGAAATAGATGGTAAGAATGGCAAATTAGCAATAAATCACCATCAAACTGAATGCCCCGTGTTTCTCTTTTATTTCTCACAGTAAATAAAACAAGTTAATCCTAGTTTCCTCCTTTCAACAAATAGTTCCGGAGTGTATAATAAACTGATTTTTTTTTCTCTAGATAAAGTATTTTTTCCTTTTGAAGCTGCTAACACTGTGTGAAATTCATTGCTCTTTCCTAAGATTTGTGCCTATGGGGACATGATAGCAAACATTTTGTATGTAGATTGGTTTAATGGGCTACAGATTTGGACAACTGAACCACAAGCATTTTGGAGTTAGAACAGGGCAATTCTTTGTCATCTTATTCTGATATTTGGAACAGCCATGGAGGAGTGTATGGAACTCTTGGACACCTGAGCTCTTGGTTACATTTACAGAGAGAGTTGCTTATACTTTCTTTACTAAGAAACTTGGTCAGAGACACAGAGATCTTAATTTCAATAGCAAAATACTTCTAAAATGGTGCAAGATTCTGGCTTTTGAACTTTATGTCTTTTGTTGTGAATTAACTTAAACTGCTCTCAGAGCAATCAGATTGATTGCTGCAGGTTTCATCTATCAGGACTGTTATAACATGGGGGGAGCTCTGCTGTTAATTAAAGCTATGTTACATTTTCCAGTATTATTTATATGTCTATTGGAGTAGTTTATAGATGAATAGAATAATCAATGTTCCCTTATTGCATTTTATGCCTCCCTTAAAAATATAATTAATATGCAGGTTTTGTTTTCTTAACGTGGGAGAAAAATGCATGTGACATTTAACCAGAATACCCTGAGGACGTGGAAAATAAGGCACATGACTGTTCCACCACATCAAAAGTATGGTAATAGGTAGTAGTCGATTATCTAGAAATATATCATTATTTCCTAAAGCTGGCAGCCACTGATCAGAAGACTTATCCTCTGTGACAATGCTCTCACAACAGTGAGACATAAGAGCTACACCACCAGTGCTTTTTGTAATGCTCTAACATCATTGCTGCTTCACTTCAGTGTGGCTTTAAAGCAGGTTTGCTGCTTTACAGCATTCAGAGCTGCTGATGAACAAATTTCTAGAATAAATGGTGGTTTTGAAAATATATTGAATTCCTTGATATTAGTTACTAGTCCTTAAATAGTAAAAACACACTGAAGTTAAAAAAAAAATCTAAATACCTGCCACTTAGTTTGTGCCACATTGCAGCAGCTCCTGGTGAATTCTGGTTTTGCTGCTGTTCCTTGTTTATGCCAACGCAGTTCTGTGATATTCAAGTGCCTCATAAAATGCAGTGCAACTTTAACCCCTGAAATTGTGTTTTGTTATGTCTGTGATGCAGATAGAGAAATGAGCCATGGAGCTGGTGTTGCCTTACAAGTGGAAGGGCAGATCCAAGAGGAGGTATGAGTGCTTCTGGTGCCCCTCCCGGGGCTCCCCACTCTGTGGCTCAACCTGCAGGTCCAGGCTACTTCTTGAACCATGGTTTGTGCCCAGAGACGGTTCACTGAGTTCGTAGTAAGCACACTGGGAACAGCAGGTCTATGCAATTAGTATTAGACCTTAGTGGCACAAATTTATGGAGCTTTTATTTTAGAATATTTGGATTTCAGCTGAGCATAGAACTCACAAAGATAATATTTCTCCCAGGACTGATAGGAATTTTATGTCCCCTCTGTATGTTTTATTTCAGTGTTATGTCACTGTTTCTTTTTTGGAGGCATTTTGTTAATGTCAGAGTTTCCAGTAAATTGCATTTAAACCTAGCTGCTCTTTAGAGTTACAAACAAAAAACTAATGAAAATTTTTGAATTAAGTGATGTGTTATGAATAGAAGCCAACAGAAAGCATCCTCATAAAGAATCAGATTTTAGGGGTTTTAAGTTTGTATCTGATGAACTTATTCCAGCTCTTCTAGTGCAAATATTTGAATTCATTGACAGTCTTTTTCAAAAACTAATTTAGAGATTTTAAAAAACCCTTTTTTAGTAGCATTGTGGTATACTGTGGTAAAACTGAGTCACAGCTTTATCATGGCGTATTTTAAGTGTTTAGAGAGATCAAACCCAGAAAGCAATAAAGAAACAATAGTGTATGCAGCTGACAAAGCATTCGTGTGAATCCATGAATCAGAACTATATGAATTGTCTAAAAATGTTGTTAAAGCTTAATGAGGTATTAACTGCATGAAAAAAGGGAGGAAAACTGAATACCGTGTTGGAAATCACGTCAGTCAGAGATTCCCTCATGAAATCCTTTTCATTCTTGGCTAAAAAATCAAATGATTGAAATTTTACCCATGGACACCAGCTTAATACATGGGCAGACACTCTACCTTGGCTTACGAGCGGTACAGTATTTTTTTAATTGGAATTGAGTTGTAAATCAAAGCCCCAAGATGCAAAGACTAAAAAGGCTTTAATTAAAAAACTTATCTGCCATTCAGTGTACAGTAATTGCACCCTTCATTGCAGTTGGTTAGAGGGTCAATACCCAAAAATTTTATGTGCATGAGAAAGTGAAAAAGAAGATAATTCAAGTACTCCTCTGGCTGAAAATGCCTTTCAGGGTTGCACAAATTCAGTGTGTTTATTTTCCCTACACAGGGTGAATTCAAAATGAAACCTGAGGAGCTCTAATCAGATTTTGGGGGAACAGCATGACCTGCTGATTGTTCATCTTTGCTGCAGGCAAACTGATGTGGCTAATGCAGCTCCCTGGAAAACTCTGAGCTTTCAGCCACCAAGATCCTTACAAAGTTCCTAAGGGAACCCTCTCTTCTGCAGCTGCTGGGCTTTTATTAATAATAATAACAACAATAACAATTATTGTTATTGCTGTAGAAAGAGACTCTGCAAATGCATGCAATATATGGTCTCTCCCAGGAGCAATTTACAGTCTCAGAGAAATGGCTTAAAAGTGGAAAATGGAAGATATGGTTCTGCACAAACTGTGTGTAGAGTTTCTTCCAGTCCTTTAACATAAACAAATTACCTTTTGCATGCTTTAATTTGTATTTTTCATAATGCAGCACAGAGTGCGATGAGTAGCAGACCTAAGGCCCATCCTAGGGCGAGTGTTTCAGGAATATCCTGGTGGAGTTTCCTGATGGGATAGACTGGGAGTGTCCTGGAGAATCCTTTGCTCTGGCTCATTTTAACCCTCTCTCCACGCTGCTGGTGCATTGACTGTGATTTGGTCTGGGGTAATTCGGCTCAGAACCAAAGGTGGAGGTGCCCTTGCAGCTGCAGCTCTTACTGTCCAGCCTGGGGTGGCACTCCTGGGTATTGGCTTTGCATGTGCAGCTGAGAGCTCTGCTCTGACAGCTGAAAATTGATTTTTCACAAACATCAATGAGAGTCCAACAATTACATAAAACAGGGGTGAGAACCACTATGTGGAGCTGAAAGAACAGTTCTGCTCATCAACATTTAAAAATACTGTAGGTCTGAGATGAATTTTCCAGAGTAAGTGTAACCTGTATATCCACTTAATTTTCTTCACTGATTTAAGTGCTGGCACATTTTCAACCAATTCTACCTTGTTACAGGTGATGTCTTAATTTCCAGACTGAAGACACTTCAGAAATCCTTTCCCAGTAACTATATTTTTTGTGACAATAAGGCTGTCATCTTACTGATAGCATGAAATGAATTGGATGAAATAAAATGAGAGGGAAAACCTGCTGATTTTAAATGCATTCATAACTACTATTTGGACAAAATCTCCATTCTTATCATTTTACAGTCTAGCATTACAACCAATTTCTGCATACTTAAAGAGATCCTGGGTTAAAAACTTTGAGTTTAAATGAAAGTGTAGAGTGGTGTAATGTCGTTGTAGGACACGAAAGATGAGAGACTCCAAATATTTCAGAAGGCAAAGAGCATAGAGAAAAGCTTTATTGTCTAATTCTTTCTACCTTTTATAAGGTGTTCCAATAGAGACTTAACATGATTGGTGAATAGGAACGACACCTCTCTAGTCCCATTGGTTAAACTAGAGAAACAGCAAAATATCACCTGGAAAAAGATTCTTTTGGGAAAGGATAGTTGTTTGCCAAGATTGTTTCGAGAAGAAGCTTTCTGGAGAAATTTTCCCTTGGGAAAAAGTTAGCAGCTGCTAGCAGGCTAAAATCTCTCAGACCCAGAAATATCAGGCCCACGGCGTAAGGCATCCTGGAAGGGAATAATAAGATAGAACAGAAAAGAGAAAGGAACAGAAAAATGAAATTAATCTTGACAGAAAGAAAAAGATCATCACTTCTTGTTCTAAAAGGAGATTGCATAGGATGAATGCATCTTGGTGTGATTGCCAGCTACTGCATTTGGGTTCAAAGCTCAGTGAAACAACCAAAGTAGTCCCATATTTATTTTACTGTCCCTATTTTGAATGACTGTGAATATTTCTTCATGTTCATGAAAAGTGCTTGGGCTGACAGCACAGAGGAAATATCTGTGCATAGTCCAGGAACAGAAGGAAATGGAGGATTAGGACATGGACCTTTACTCACCATATATTGGAGTTGATTGCTTTTTTAATAAATATGTCACAGCCTAGACAGGGCAGAAAGATATTCAAGTTAAAGATGAACATTAATATTACGTTGTAAGGAAGCAAGACAGCCTCTCTTCCTAAAAAGCATTTCTGTGAATGGAATGATATGCTTTTGGGTAGAGGGTCAAGAGTCTGTGGGAAGGTTTATATGACGTGAATAGCATGGGATTGATCTCAAGGATTTGGGAATCATGTATCCATTCTGCTATAGTCTTTGGAAAGCAACCTGCTCAACGTGGAAGTCTGGAGATATATTTTGCATTATCATATTATTCTTTTATTATTATCAGCTCCAGTGGAAGAAAAGTCTTATGAAACACTTAAAAACTTTCTCTTGTAGAAACCCAATTATTTGTAGCTCTCTGCAAGAGCTGAAATAAAGGTAAGGAAACATTACATACTGAGTCCTGTGAGAGCATTCTATAATCTCCTTGGCAAATGAAGCACTCATTTGGCTTTTTCAAATAATAGAAAAATTTCAAAAACTGAAGAAAAAAGCCTTCCCTCTACCTTATGGGATAATTACTTATAGTAAATTAAAATCAGGACTGTAAGCAGATCATGGTTATTATTTAATTCTGTGGAGATTATCACTTTTATGTATAATAAAACAATATATGAAAAACTGAAGCCGTAATCCTTAGGCAGCCCTTTCATCTGTTCAATAAAACAGAAGCTCTTTGCCTGTGAGTGCATTGCTGCTGCATGCAGCAAATGAAATTCTTCCATATTAGAAAGGTCTCACTAGAAACTCCAATAGAAGGCAACAAAGTCACCAAAGCAAACCTGGTACCTGGCAGTGGAACAGGGAATGAAACAAAACGTCTCCAGAGGACTTTCAGGAGATGACCACAGCTCCAGCGGAAATTGATTGGGCAAGAATGGTGATAACTGCTTATAACCCCCAGTCATTTCTTCACATAAATTCTGAACCAGATTTTCTTGTCATCTAGAAGGCAAACACAAAGTTAGACCAGAGCAAAAAAAAAATCAATTAAAGTTTTTGTGGAAGTGTAATACAAAGTGTTTTGGCAGACTTTCTTCCAATTTTGTAGAAAGTGTCTTAGTCAAATTTTTCAATAAAAAAAATGAATATTACAATACAAAGAAATGGGGAAATTAAAATGTTGTGGTTTAAGTGCGGGTTCTAGCTTCTCTATTTTTGCCATTAACTTGTAATTTAAAGTTGTATTGCAAAATTGCTTTTGGATGATGTTTTATTTTAAGAGAAAACACAAGGATTTTATCTTTTGGCTGCAATCTTTAGGTAGGAAATACAACAATAGCAGTTGAAAGTCTTAATTTTTTTGTACACAGCAACCTCAGCATTAAAGCTGTGATTTTGACTTAGCCAGAGCTGAAATATGTGAATATTACTGGGTATGTCCTTGAGCTCTGAAAAGGGAGGTCTGGAATGAGAGCAAGTGCAGCTCCTCTGGAGAATGTGGAAAGGCAGCCTGCAGAAAGGCATGTCTATACGTTACATTGACCTGTCTGTTGTGAAAATAGCGAAGAAAGCAAATCATTCCCAATTCTGCAGACATTCTGACAGCTAAAGTAGGCATTAACAATTTGCAACACAAGGCATGGGGGATGAAAGTCTCTGAGCTCTACAGATGAGAGTTTCCTGGCTGAAATGAAGTAGCAGTTGAAGGTAACTCGGAGAAAAAAAATTATTTTTAATCTACCATATAGGGACAAAATGCCTAACATTACCAAAAACTGGAGAAAAAATAATGTCACAACTCAGAAATAGTGCCTATCCTGGCTTTAATTCTGAATATTTCTGAGGGTTTTGGGCCTTTATAAAGGGGATTTTCCTGACACAGAAGGATCAAGTTTTAGTATATAGGTTTCTGCAAATTTAGAATAATCTCCTGTAATTTTCAGTGAACTTGGTATGTAAAAATAATTTTGTTGATAATATATTGGTGCAGAACTAATAATTTTAGATTTTGATTGGCACAAGAGCTGGAAGAGTGAGTACTCTGTTGACAAAGACATTTCTAAGTGTTGGATATGATGGGGACCTAAGCAATTTTACTATTTTTGTAGTTGTGGGTAATAATAATAATAACAATAATAACAACAACAAAAACAGCAACAATAATAATAACAAGAATAATAATAGACTGTGATGTGGATATAAAAGATGTGGGGAAGATACCTGATGATTTGAAAGACTGTGTCATATCCAGATGACCTCCATTAGATTTGACCTTTCAGTTGGGTTCGATAAAGGTATTAATGTCTTGTCTTCACTGTCTTTATACTGGCATTCCCTTTTTGCATACATTTAGGTTATGAGTTCCAGTTAAATTAAAAAACCAAAAATTAAACGTTGGGCTGACACCAATGAAAAGTTCTACTTCTATAGGGAAAACTTGTACCAATGACTGGTTTTTGTGGGGTCTCACCGCTATCAATGTCCTTCAACTGAGAGCAGTCTTGTGTCTGCTGCTGCTGTTGTCACAGAGTTTGCGTCATTTCAGTGTCCGCCAGGCTCCTTCCCTTCCCTTGTCGTTGTCCCTCTGTGGGAACTCGGGCTGGGAGAGCCCCGGGGGGGATGGTTAATCAGGGGCTGGGCGTCCCCCACGCCGCTCCCCGTTAGTGACATGGAAGTAATGCGTGCACAGGAGCTGTGCTGTGATCCTGCTCAGCCACTGGACACAAATCGCAATAATTGGGAGGCGAGGCCGGGGCTGGCGCGAGGTGTGACGGCACGGACAAAGGGAAGAGGAAATCGCCATACGGCGTCATATGCTCCTTCTCAACCTCAACTTTGATTGCTGCTGTCAGCGTGGCATTACGGCTCTTGAATGTGCTGTTTTATTCAGCTCAGGGTGTGGGAGATATTTTTTTGAAACTGAAACAATGCTGGAAAATGATTGGCATGAGGTTAACTTTAGGCAAGCTGCAGTTCCTGAGATCGTTGCATAAGAGACAGCAATATTAAATTACTGACAAGGGAATTTTTGAATTAGTTAAAATTTGTGGTTTTCATCCATGTCTTGTTCTAACACTGAAGTGACTTAGAAGTGCTGGAGATACTACTGAGAGGGCATATTCCTTTAACTCTAGTTCTTTCTAGCTCTATAACAAGTAGTCTGTTTTGCTGTCATCTGTTTACTCTTTTTTAGTGTCATGGTTACATTTTTTACAGTATTAAGGGTAATAGTGCATCTTTACTGGTTTGAAATGTGCTAGGAAAAGATGTTAAAATAGTGCAGCAGGAGAAAAAAACCCATTGAAGATAACAACAGACATACCATTCTCTTGACCAGTGAGAACAGGCATCAAAGGTTTCATATGCTCCTATACTGAAAACATTGGGGTTTGCAGGCACAAAACTCTGTATTTCTCATGATTCAAAGAGATTAATTTCTCATCTGTATGCAGGTACCATGGATGAACTCTTCTTGCTTTAATTTGAAAAAAGCTCTTCAGAATAATTCAATGTATTTTTCTTCAAAGTTTATGTTATTTATTGTGTATTCTTTAGCCTTTACTAGGGTTGGCATTGGCTTAGAGCTAGAGAGTGAAACCAGTCATTTTGGACTCATAGTTCATACATTAGTAGTTTTAAGGCTATGCTAATGATTTTACTATAGATTAATTTTAGCTGAACTTTTTATGTTGCACATTCTCCTGAATTGAAAGTTGTCTTAGTTTTTTCTCCTTCATTAGATTATAAAACAGAAATGTGTAGTGCTAGACAATAGAGAAGTAAAGTTGAACATAAATGCAAACATATATATAAATAAATAGGTATGGAATATATCTCAACTTTGTTTTAGAAGTCTTTTTAATTACTCTACATCAATGTAGTCATAGGTGTATGGTGACTCATTTTTGTGTGTTCACATAAAAACATGTTCTGAGCAGTCTTAGATTTAGATTTTTGAAACTATTTGAATCCATCTTCTTACATGGCATCTTTGAAAAGGTGATATTTGCATTTGAAAAGGATGAATCAGAAATAAAGCCAGATTAAATAGAGACAGATATTCTTTCCCCTCCTTAGTGTCTGGAGTAATTTACTGTAGCCATCAACATCTAATATGGCTTCAGGTGAAGTGTTTCCTCAATAAACTTGTATATTTTTATTTATGGCAAGGGGAAAGAAGGATCACAAGTGGAATGTTAGAAAGTTTTTTTTCTGTTTGTTAAAGCCTTCATGCATACTTACATTGGTACCGATGTTTTATTATTATTATTAATATTATTATTTAATGAAAAAAAAAGTTTGGGATGCAATCCACCTAAATCTTGCCCAAGTGGGGCCTTTCTTTTTTGCCCCCTAAATCTTGCCTAAATCAAGACAACAGCATAGTTTTAATGCTTCCTAGCCCTGTCTGAACATATACTGAACTTATTTATCTCCTCTCTAGGATGAAAATTTGATAAATACTAAAGTAATATTTACTTCCGTGTACTCAGAATTGTCTCCTTTGGCAAACTGGAGAAATGTCCTATTTAGGCTTCTTTTTAAATTCTAGAATTTAGTAAACAGATAAATAATTCTGCTTCAATACAGTGGAAAAATCTGAAGATCCCAATGGATAAAGCACCAATCCAGGTAATGAAGTGGCCAAGTTCTGAGTTCTGCTGAGGCTGAGGATGCTTTATCTTCATCCTAAGGGTCTGCCTACACAAAACACCTCATGTTGACTCCAGATGGTGATGAAGTTTTTAACTTGTATATAAAATAGGGACTGAACCAGAAATCCTTCTTACAAGTTCTAGCAACTTCCCTTCCTGGTTCTAACAATCACATCGGACTGCCTGCATATGGTGCTGGAGAGGATTTTTCTTTAGGTGGTTTCTTACAGGAAGATATTATCAGGACAACCATATCTGGAACTTCTATCAATATTCATTGAGAAATTTTTGGTGTTTGGCCACGCAGGGCATAACAGCAGAAATTCTCTTCAGTTGTGTGATATTTAGTTATTAGATATTTACAAATAATTGCATCAGCAAACTCTATGATCTGAAGTGTTACTGTAATGCAAAAATTGACAAATCAGGTAACAATTATGTTTGGGATTATACCATTATTTCAAGTATAATTGCCATGAGATTGGAAGTGCATGTAGTTAACCAGTAGTCACTAATTTGCCTACATAGTTGTGCTACCCCCCTTGTTGAAAAGTTCCCTGTCACAACATTTAAATATAACTTAAATTGACCTCCATGTGTGTTATATTAAAACTTGCAGTATTAGCTCCTCTGTCCTAAACCTTAATGTTTCATGTGGAAAACAGAGAGTGGCAGTGTGCTGTGAATGGGGAGGAAAGGAAGCAACCTTTCAACAGACACCAGCTAGTGGGATAATTTCCATAGCTGTCCAAAATAACCCTTTTTTTCCTATTAAAACTGGTTTGTAACTAGCTAAGATTCTGCTAAGACCAAAGCCTTTCAAAATGTCCTCATGTGATTTACTGTCTTCCTTCCATTGCAAGGAAGTTTCGTTAGCAAAATTTCATTAACAGAATTTAATGCAGAAAAGAAGAGAAGAATCTGCAGTTCACTCTTGGGTTCCAACCGAGTGAGGCTTCTTTTTTCATTTTTTTTTAATGTTGTTTATATAGGATACATTTTTTGCCAAACTTCCAAGTTATTAAATAATGAATCTTTTTCATTCTGTTTTTGTTTCATTGTTTATCAGGTTTTACCTGGCAAGATGATTACACACAACATGTTATTGGTCAGGAACTCTCAACTATTCACAAAATCCACAGCAGACGCCCTGATGTTTTTGCATCTGAAGGATCTGACACAGCAAGGTAAGCCTTCTGTAGTGTTTTTGCGTGGGTTTTCGAAAGGTTTGCAAATGATAAGAAAGAGCTTGACCCAGAAGCAGAATTTAAAATATCACAAAAGCAACAAGCTATGTGATAAAAGTGTCCACCAGTGTTCAGGAGACAGAATGACTTAAAACCCTGGACCTTGTTCTTTTGTTTATCATCAAGTTAAGGAAATACACTTTCTATTGTTAATTAAGGTGTCAGAATTCAAAACATCAAGTCTTTCATTCAGTTTATGCACTGTCTAGTGTCAGTTCAGCCATCCCTACCTATGACTGACTTGAAAAGGCAGACTTATAATAGCGCAACTACAGGAGATACTTTATTCTGGACTAAGTATTGAATGACATTCTGAGTGAGTAATTATATTTTCAAAGTCAAATTCTTCCAAAACATACCTATAATTGATTTGAAGTCCATAGATTTCTAGTGGCAGTTGTAAAATTTTTTCAGGAAGGTGAGATTCTTGCAAGTTCCCATGACAGAAACTAATGTTGGGACATGGCTTGAAAGGTACTGAGGGGTGACTTTGCAGTAATTGATTGCAAGCAACACTTCAGTAGTTCTGTAGACTGATATGGTTGTAGAACCTGCAATTATATCATCTTAATATACAGTTACATATATAAAGAGACTCTTTTATCTGGTCTGTTGTGTCTTACAGGCTTTTAAATGCAACCCAGTCACACAAGCCCCAGAACGAAATTTTAGGAGCAATTAAAAATGACGAATTTTGCTTTCTCTTACATGATTTTAAGGAATACATTCTCAAATTAGTGAAATTAAAAGAAAGAGCTTTTTGTTAAAAAAAGCTTTCATCATAGTGGGATAAATTTGAGCTTCTAGCTTTGATGGTCAAAATATTAAATGCTGGAATTCCGATCTTCATGTACTGCAGTAAGTGGTTTGCATATACTGCAGAACCATTTTTTTTCCTAGGGTTTTTTTTTCTGGAAATAAAATAGTGTGTAATTGATAATTCCCAGTGTCTTCAACTATGTTTGCTTCGCTTTGTTTTGATTTAATTCAGAGACTTTGACCCTATATTTCACATGTTTGCTGATTCAAAAGCATTTCTTAAAATCACAGCTCCATTTCAGAAGTGCAGTAAGGTAGAAACTTACCTTCTAAAGAAGATAGTGATCTAAAGATTACCATAAAGGTGATAACAACATGTGGTTGAGTCCATAAACAAGTTTTCACTGCTTAGATACACAAAATGTCAGTATTGAATGGATTATTCTCAGTAGATGGTATCAGAAATGATCTTCAATATCTTCTGGGGATTTTTTTTAAGAGAGTACCTAAAATTTTATTCATGAGAGTAAGACAAAATAGGCCAGATTTTTGTGAGATCAAGGCCATATTCTGCAGTGTTCCAGATTCCTATTTATATAAAAATAAAAAAAAATAAGAAGATATAAGAAATTGTTTAAGGTTTAGATTGAAAACAAATGCTTACTTTTAGGCATTCCTGTTTTTAACAAGTTTGAGATGTTTTACACTTTTAACTATAACTATGTGTTAGAAAAAATCTACAACATTTTGTATATTGATACTTCAGAAACATCAGAATTTCAAATGTGTTCACGTAAAGCAGTTCCTATTATGGATAGATTTTCTGTAGTCACCAAGCTGTGCTTCTGAAAGCATTATCTTATGTGCCAACAGTTTAAAGCATTAATTGATTTTTCTGGTTGTCCATTTGCAATGTGTTTTGTAGGTCAGAGAACAGTAGGAAATCTGGTGTCTTGTAGATTCTGATCAAGTGTGTTATATGTTCAGTGTGCTCAGTGTGCTTGCTAAAATCTTATCAGATAATAATTAAATAATTTAAAAAGCAACTTAGAGTAGGTATCTAATTATCAAAGAAACATTATGTCAGGAAGACCTTTTATTAAGGGTACCATGTGTAATAAGACAATATGAAGTCATACTAATGAGTCATTAATTCCCACAGAGCTGGTGAGAGCAAGAAAATAGACTCAGACACTTGAAAGGTAAATTGACTTAGGCTAAATTAGTGCATATAAAATCTGATGAAACAGAAGACATGGATTTCATCTCAAAAAAAAAAAAAAGCTGAAACTGGAAGTTTGATTTCAAGATGAAAGTTCTTTCTTTTTTGGCTAACTGGAGTGTACGTGGTGTTTCCTGGGTCCTTATTAAATTTAAAAAAACCCTCTCTTGAAAGAGGACTCAAGATAAAGGAAAAAAGTCCATTCTGCACAGAGGAAATAAATGTCAGTTGTGTTCATTGGTGCAATTAGGCAAAACCACAAATGTTTCCAGCAAACTTCAGTATATGAAATGGGGTATGGTATTATTTCTATAATAAAACCCTCATTAAATCAGTGATAAGATACTCTCAGCATTTAAAAGGGAGAAATTTATTCTAAAATATGTGGTATTTATTAATTGGGAACATTCCAGAAATAGCAGAGTCGCAGGGTTTTAGATATTTCCACAAAAAAAAAAAGCTTCTGAAACCTATGTTTTGTAGGAAATACATAATTATTTCTGTAGATAAATAATTATATGTGGCATTGTCTTTATACTCTTAAGTTCATTGTATGCAAAGTCATTTTTTCAGAGCAAATTAAAACTGAAAATACTTCCAAATAAGTGCACAAAAAGAACTCATCTGAATGTCATTTCTCCTACTCAGCAAGTGCTTTTGTATATTTGTCTTTCATCCATTTTCCAGTATGACCTTGTCATATTTAAAAGAAATATTTTAATTTAGTTGCAATAATTGGTCAGTTAATGCATTTTCATTCCTGAGTTAACAAGGTGATATAATGGTGAAACACAAAAATTTTTTAAAAATCTTTCAGATGTATTCATAGTATCTTATTAAAGTTGTCATCAAATGAAACATAAAGCTTTGTAGTCTTTCACATTTTAATTTTTTAAATATTTGTAGCATAAAATATTGCATCTAATGTGGAATGTAAATATGAGCGCCATTGTTGTGTCCATATGAAAAATGAGAAATCTTAAATCCCAGATTTTACTTCTACCACCACTGACAGTGACTATATATTGTAAATAATGGTTTGAAAAACCAACCCAAATACTGTCCTTTGTATGTGCATTCAGTTCCCGTTAGCTCCAGTGGAAATCCAGTGGAGCACAATATGGTTTCTTTTTTTTTTTTTTTTTCCTTTTCCCTTCCTTTTAAAATTAGTGAAGAAAGCGGAAGACAGGTGTTGGAATTAATCAATGAATGAAAGATGAGTGTTAGCAACTGGGATCCTTCCTATGAAGAGAACCTGTTTGGATTAGTTCATCTCTACTGAAGCAGAAAGCACAGTGCCCAGGCTTTTCTAAAACTGCAGAATAGTTTTGGTCTGTCTTTAAGCTGAAAAGAAGGTGGATAATGTTACCTGCATGTGCACGCTTCATCAGAAGGCAGAATTTAGAGCTCTGGAATAAGAGAAAGAGAAAAACAGCATGAGAAGGAAGCCAGACTGATGGTAAATTTTGCTATAGTGCTCTGTGCAGTAACCCTTCTTTTTCCTAGAGCTTGTGTCCCTGATGGGAGCCTGCTGTTATACACTGGGGAGAAATAGAGGATTTTTCTGGTGTTTCAAAGTGAGCAAATCTGTGAGCACTGTTGGTTGCAATGCTACCACAGTAAATTAGATTATTAATTACATCTATTAGTATTAAATTAGTAGGGACACACATTTGGTACAACTGTGAGCATGGAAGGAAATCAGTTAATTTTTGATTAAAGTAATATTATTAAACCCCAGCTTTGGAAAATGATTTAATGGTGGTCTCTCAGGCTGTGTCTCTACATTAATGCCGAGATGTGGGCTGGTAGAATAAAATTTTATTTACAGTGGCGCAGAGATATTGAAAGTCAAATTCATTCACTGAGCTGTAAAGCTCTTCCACCTGGAATTCTTCTTCACTGGAGAATTGTGTGGGTATGTGAGCAGGAAATGGTGACACCAAAAGGTGATTTCCCTAGAACAGCTTCACTCACAGGGAAGGAAGAGGGCTGGGAACTTTCTCTCTGCTTTCTTGCACAAGGAATGAAATAGTTACCGATGCTGACATTTAAATTATCATCACCATTTACGTGTTGTTGAGATAGATGAGGACAGCTGGTAATAATTCAGGTTCATTGCACACAGCACTCTGAATCCCATATAAACACCTCCACACTGCTGTCGTTTAATCGCGTTTCTAGCTTTTCTTTGCAAATGTCACCAAAATCTGTCTAAACCACTCAGGAAACACCACTATTCTGTGAATCCCAGGCACATGAGAAGATCAGAAGAGATACTTGTTCCATCTCATTATTCCCTTTTCAAGCCTTTCACTGGAGTTTACTTGCTCCATTATCTCTGCATATACAGTAGTCTTTCTTCTATTCTTTCCATTGGTGCGCAGCCAAATTAGTATTGAATCTCATCATCATCCAGCAAGATTTTAAATCTTAAAACCATCTCATATTTCTTTGGGATTCAGTTTAATCATGTGCATTTTCTTTTACAAGCATTTTCTTTTCTTTTGCATATGGCTTTGCCTTGATGTGGCATTTTATTTGACTTACTCTAGAATCATTAACTTTGATTCATGAAATAAATTGCTAATAATGCAAGATTTTTAGACTGATTTTGCTGAAACATTAAATTTTCTATACTTTTGTGGTTGCTAAGCTTTTGAGTGACTTTTCTGTTATGTATTGAACTGCAGTGCCTTGCAGTGCCTTTTTAGTTGGCCACTTTGTACGTTGGACAGGCTGGTAACTTTCTTTTCCTTGCTTTTGCTGTACAGGACTTTGGGACAGACTGAAGATAATGAAAGAAATTACGATGTGGAAAATGATGTGAACTTGGCCAAGTCTCTTCAGCAATACCTTAAATATCTCAGAATTCTCTCCCAGTCTGCATCTAAAAATTTGTATCCAAGGAAGACAAGTGACAAAGCTTCTGTCAAGGTAGTATTTTTAATGTGGTTCTTATATTCTGTGATTTTGGCTTCTTTTTTCTCATTTTTGAAGTTTCCCCTCTGTCTGAAGACCAGACATTGTTTTTTACTGCCTCCTCCAATTGATTATCATAATGCACTAAGTTTTCTCAAAATTAATCACCTTCATCATTGTAAATGTTTCAGCTAGTCAAATCTGGAGCATTTTACCCTAACTAGGTATGGATTGCATGTGATGAAGAAGAAGTGGGATGAAGCTGGCAACATCTTGGCTGGCTAATCTGAAACTCTGCATTTGAACTACTCCTCTCCAAAAAACTGGCTGAAGTACCAGGATGTGAATTCTTGCTGGTGTTTATGCTACTTAGGGTACAATTCACATAGTCTTCAAGCAGATTTAAATAATGGGTCTGATAAATTGTGCCTTAACATTTCCTGCTTCTTATTGATCATAAGTAACTAGTTGTTTCATATGTATACATTATAAATGTACAGATAGCTGGGAAGATAAATCACAACCATTAAATCTTGAGTATTGACTGTCAAAAACTACAAACACCTATTTGAGAACTGAAGCATTTTTTCGTCTTCCTGGAGAAAATCTGTCTCACTCTAAGATGCAACTTGATACATTTATTTAAATTATTGGATGAAGGGGTTCCATAGAACAGGTCCTTACGGCCCTGTATCTTTTGCTCAAAAGATGTGCACTCTTTGATTTTAAAGAACTAGACTGCTGTTACAGAAATCCTTTGCAAGAAATTGTCTGTGCTATTCCAGTATATATGGTACAAATGCAAAATTTGCCAAAAAATATACTGAAGTTTTGGGGAAAGTATCAGGTGAAGAGACTAAATTGTCAAAGCCAAACTCTTTAGTTTAGTTCAGGTACTAACTCAGAGAAACTAAACCGCTGTGGTATCTGCAACAGCAACTCCTGGTGACAGCACCAGTTTTAGCAACCATTTAGTCATGGTTGTGATTCTTGTCAGAAGCACAACTTCCCAGTTTCTGACTGACTTATATCCAGCACTTATGATTTATGGCACATGTCATCAGGTGCTCATCTGGGGCAAGAGGAGCTTTCAGACAGCGGCAAGGCAGCTCTGAGAGAGATCAGGGACCACCTTAATGGTGTTTTTCCTCCACTCTCTCCTCATGGGTGCTGGCTGCAGTGAGGACGTGCTGGTTTGAATCACTGGTTTTCAACAAAAACTTGCTCAAGAAGTATTTCAGTGGGTCTGGTGTTGTCATGCAAGTTCATAAATAATCCATATGGCTGAGACCTTCTGTGGGGAAGCCTGCTGTGATAACACCACCCACCAACCTTATCGAGTGTTGCCATGGAGATGGGTACTCTGAAGCCTGGGGGAGTGGGATAAAGAGGAGAAAATCTGGAAATGAAGCGCATATAGGAGCAAACTGTACACTTCTATTTACTAAGGAGCATTTTGAAACAACAGACATTGAGTCAGATGTGTTACCTATAATTTAAAATCAAAAAAGAAGAAAAAAAGAAGAAAACTAGTGATCAGCCATGAATTTTAAATGATCCTGGTGATGTTTTCCTATCCTTAGCAAATAGAATGCAACTGCTCTTCTTGAAAAAGCAAGAGGGACATGGTATTTTTATCTGATTCATTGTTTTATTAGCGAAATAGCATTTAAACAAGAGAGAAACCAGGATTTTTGCATCTCCAAGAAGCAGAAAAAACCTCATAAAATTTAAGAGTTTGAAAAGAGAAAGCAGAAAAGTAACTGAATGAGCTACCTCTGATATGGTTGTACTAATTGAAATTGGAGATAGCTACCTTAAGCACTTTAATTGCAAGCTTCAACAAAATATTGGTACCTTATTTTTGTACTTAATAAATAGATAAATTGCAAACCCACATTAATAATTGTAGCAAGATCTGATCTTTTAAACTTTCTTGTACTTTCCTGATTAAAACAGACACAAGACAGAGATACTTTACCCTACTTAGAACTGCAGCTTTTGGGCTTTGTCCTGCTTAAAAATAATTTTCTTTTAAGTATATATTTACCTCTGTCACTTCATTCCTGCTGTTGGGGAGTAGGAGATGTAACACTGCTCTGGGTGCTTTGGTACCTTACGTGCTGTGAAGTGTAGCTGAACCTTGCAGAAATTTAGTGCTTCTTGACACAATTCCTGCGTGGATTCAGTTTCCAAGCCTGACATCAGAGGTCTCTGGCCAAATGTAAAACAAGGGAAGAGAAAGGATGAAGAGAAAGGATAAAGAGATTTTAAAATATTCCTTATAATCTGAAAGAGTTATTTTGTATCATAGTATTAATATATTTTACAAAGTTTCAGCCTTCAGTTGCCCTACTGTCTTCCACCTGTATTATCAGAATAAAACAATACAAGCAATAAAACAATACAAAGCTTCAAAATTACGGAATAGACATCACACATACAGTTATGCAGAAAGTTGTAAAATAAAACATCACAAAACTTAAAGCAGGTAACACTTTTCCTATTTCCCTTGTTCGAACAACTGTCAGCTTGAGGCTTGATGCAACAGTGACAGAAATAACACCAGTAAACTTAAATCATGTGATGGACCAAAATTCTTATGATGTCTACCATTTACTGAAAGAACTTCTTTGGGTGATTTTTGAAGGGCTTGAAGTTCATCACTGACTTAGGATTATTTCTCAGTATTTAGGCAGTATCTACTACAGGCTGTAATCTAACCAGCTGATAATGACTCTGCCAGGGAATAAATAGCAGCAAATCAGAAGTTTGGTGGGTCTGCTTCATGAGGGTTACAGATGTAAAGACTATTTCATTTTTGTTCAGCTGAAAAGAGTTGTTCAGGAAATGGGCACTTGGTGGCATTTGTTACTTAAGCATTAGCTAGTGGGATTTTGTGTTTGGCTTTCTTGGCCTTCCCCACACACTTGGGCTTTATGAAAGTTTTACCATTCATAAAATGCTGAGTTACCAGTCTTTATGATTCCTTTCTACCAAACCTGGATGCAATGTGGAAAACAACAAATAGCCAGGCACATATTTTAATGAGATGATTTATTTTAGCTACAGAGGCCAGAAATGCAGAGGCTTCAAATGCTGTGTATATTGCCCTGCCCTTCTCGCCTCCAGCTGGAACAAACCCCTCTCATTTCAAAACACCCAAACCCCTGAAAATCCCCCTGCACTCTTGACATTCCTACAGAAACTGAGGCTCAGGGTTTTGTTGGATTTGAGAGACAGCATGTAGCTGGTATTGCTAAAGCTCAGGGGCTGTAACGGAGAACTTGCTGGCTTTGCTGCTGGTCTGTATGCCTGTATTTGAATAGTTACAGGAGATTTCAGTTGTGCTGCTTTGATCTGACCAAGAAAGCTTTTTAATCATTACAGGAAGAGAACTTACTTGAAAACTGATCCAAATGTACTTCCTATTGGACAGGCTGTAGCAATCACAGCCATCACAGTTGTGCTGTGGCTGTATTTCTTGTTGCAGGAATCTCTGTTCCATGGTTTGGGTTTTGTGGCTTGAAGATTCATGGAATTGCTTCTTCCCCCTGGCTTGGCCTCTGAGGGCTTCAGCCAGGGTTGGTCCTACCTGCTGCTGAGGTCTTTGCAAATGAGCCATTCAGGCCCTTGTGGATAGGATGGGGGGAAAGAGAAAATTATGTCAGATACATTGGGGAATTCATAAATTTTCTCTTACTTTTTCTTTGTGGTTTAGTTACATTCATTTTCATGGTAGATTCTTATGTAGATATAGTGATTACAAAAATCTCCACATCTTAGTTATTCTTATAAATTTTAAAGCATAGATTTCTGGGAAAAATACCAGAATCTTTACATCAAAGAAGGGGCTAATAAAGTTAAGGCCTTTTCAGAATCCTGAGTGGGAAAAGAAAGAGGTAGAGCGACTGGTTAGAGCCAGAGAGTGCAGTAGTGCTGAAAGGGGAGAAGCTCACAAGTCAAAATCATATAAATTGTATAAAATAAAAATTCATACATTTGCTGGCCTAAAAAATCAATTGTTTGAATCTTGTAATTGATCACCAAAAGAACTAAGATGTGTGATAATTATTTAAAAGGGTTATTATTTATTTTAGAAAATCTGAGTGCATGAGTGCTCAAAAATGTACTCTGAGCTTATCTGCAAATAATAATTACTGTGATTAACTAGTAAGAAATTACTTAGTCATTGCACATTTTAACCTGAAACTTGAATTCAAAAAAGCAGCACCCTTATTTATCTACAAAGAGAGTTTTCAAGTTGTGATCCATCTGTTTTAAGTTATAAAATGAGGTACTGTAATTTCCATCCTCCTGTCTATTCTGCAGGAATCTGGTGTAGATTGCAACTTTTTCTGGAAGGACGGGTACCAACACATTTAAAGTTTTAACAGAATCATGGCTACAAAGCCTAGTAAAATTGCAGTCGTGTGTGGCATTAATACAGTCTGGTGACCTAACATGACTTGTGATTTATTTTTTGAACTAATAATTTAGCAAGGGAGCATTCTTGTGCTAGTAGCATGCTCAAGTCTTAGATTCAACCTGTACTTTTACCTACAACCCATCAGTTTATGCAGGATATAATGACAGAGTTTCAACATCTGACATAGAAAACATCATTTCCCTTATCACACAGGTATCTTGTAAGGATTAATTATTTTTTCAATTATTAGAAGATATGAGTACCATGGAAATGTTATTATAAATGATCTGTGTCAAGTCTGGAGTCTTATTTAAAAGGGCAGTTAATTAATTTCTAGTAATTCCCACATGAAACATAAATTGATATTTTTAAAATATCAAATACTGACTTGATATTTCTTTTTCAGATCCTTCCCTTCAAAATCAACTATTTTTTCCAAATACCATGTTTGGAGTTAGTTTCTGTAATTTTTCCTGCAAGTTTGCTGTTTGTCTTGCAAATATTTACTCCCTGTACTTCAGTACATTGCAATCAGTAAATAGAAGATGATGGAGCTGATACAAATTTTAAAGTGCATTCCATTTTTGTTTTTCCATTATATTTATCAAATGAGAGGCTAGAGATCACAGGAATTTAAACTTACTTTATCTACCTCTGTGTGAGTATATTGGTGTAGACATCTCAGGACAGTGGAACAACAATTTCTTTATTTTTAATGGGGGAAAAGACCTCAGCTGACCTCAAGCAGTTTTCCAGCAAATGGAAGGTTGCTTTCAATGGGGTTGTAAAGTAATGTTGTGGACATTGATCCTGCAGATCTCTATTCACTTGCATTTATTATGATAAAAGTATTTTCTAGATTCATGTGTTGGAGTTATAAATATACTGAATTGGTGATAATGTGCTCAAGTTTTGGCAGATGAAGATCATCATGTTTCTATGAAAATCATCTTTAGATAACGAGATAGTTCAATAAACCAGCATATGCCTACAGAAAATGTGTTTAAACATCATTCACTGAAACCTTGAGTAACAGACTTATTGGCATGTGAGCAAAATGTTCTCAGGCAAGGGAAGCTGATACACCCTGGTAGATCTGTCAGCACTGATCACAGGCTGCACAATTTCTACCGTCACTGTGGGCTGACTGTCACTCTTTGGTTCCTGCTGGTGGTGTCAGGGAGCTCCTGAATGCAGTGGCCTGGCAAAGATGCCCCAAGCCTTGTGTCCCCATGTGCAGGCAGTGGCCAAGTGGAGCCGGCACTGCCAGGGGGCACAAGGTACAGAACAGAGCTTCCCACCCATTAGAAACTGAGTTTGCTGAGAAGACAGGACAGACACAAGACATAGTTAGACAGGTGTATTGGTCAACCTGTTTACATGCTACCATTCCAGACTATTCTTTTTTTCCTAAACATCCCATAGTATGCCTCAGACAATGACAAGATGGCAGCCATCAGGAGTCCCACATCTCTTAAGGAGCCCTGCAGACATAGCCCCTTCCAGTCTGCAGGGTGATCTAGGGAGCTTTTCCCACACCCCTGCAGATATTAATCCCTTTCACTCTGCAGGGTGATCTAGAGAGCTTTTCCCATCAGCTGTCTGGTGGGAGACACATGATGGCTGATGGCTCACTGTGATGGCCCTGGATGGAGCCAGGGCAGAGACCCCTTGCCATCAATCAGGTTATTGGGCATCATCCACCCTTCATTTTTCTCCATGTGTTTTGTCCTTTATGTGTGGAGACAAGCCAGGTTATCATGTATTCCAATGTGTAAACCAGGCCTTTTTTGTTTATGATGAGTCAGTCATGAATGCTGAGGAAACACCATCCATCCTTCTACAGCAAAAGAAACATTGTTTTGACCCATAGAATGGAGATGTGTCAGAAGGAAAGAAAAAAAAAAAGTTTTAATTATGAAAACTAAAGACAGTAAGTTACATCAAATGACAGTAAAGACTATCCATGTAGGGGAGTGTGTTGTTGGGAGAGTTGAAGAGTAGGCAAGTGGTTACAATCATTCTAAAGGAGATCAAGAATGGCTGGGAACATCTGAGACTTAAAAGTGATTTTATTAAATAGCAACTTATACATGAAAGAAGCAAGAAGCCAGTGTATTGTCCTTTGTTTTTTCTGGTTTGGTTTCTTTTTTTTCTTTTTTTTTTTTTTTTTTTTTTTTTCCCCGTTTTTCTCTTTTGGGGGTTGTTTTGTTAAAGAGTGGAAGCCAAATGTCTGAAATCAACTGAAATTACAGCAGTCGAGTTTATTGAATACTGTAGAGTCAGAGCCTGGACATTCCTGTTGCACTGTGGTTTCACAAGGATTAGGAAATTAAGTCATGAATAGTTTGGATCAGTGCAGACTCTGAAGGCTCCTTTTGCTTGACCTAGTTTTTGACACTCCAAACTACAGGATGTTAATTAGCAATCTCTGCCACCTTCTCTAATGTAGTTATTAAAAACTACTGTATTTTCAGAAAGAAAATAGAAGCTAGTTACAGAAAATTATTGATGAAATAGGTCAGGTGAGATGACTGTAATGTTGCCTGTAGCTTTAAACCTGTGAATCTGTGGAAAGGCCGTGGCCTAATGCTGTCCCATCACTGCAGGAAGCACTGGTTTGGCCTCTTTTCCAGTTTCTGGATTCTGAATTGGTTTTCCAAATTCTTCCACATTGGGGGTTGTGCATGGTATGATATCATTATAGTAAGTGAAAAGGCCATTAAGCAGAGCCCTTTGCTTCATTATTACTTAGACAATTGAAAACTTTCATTGGCTGTAGATATTATTTTCAGATAAAGCTGACACGGAATTTGGTGAAGAGTATGTAAGGTCATGTCTACAGCATGCGGAGCTTGTCAGAGGAATTCCCCCCTTTCAGCTTGAACCTGGCTAGAAGCCTGCTGAGATATCCTGACAGGACAGCACTGTGTGGGCACAGCAGCTCACCAGCTGAAAGAACTAAGGCCTTGTTGTCATAGGACTTGATACTTTAGCTGTGATGCTCTGAGGACAGAGCTGTGCTGCTTGCTCAGCCCCATCCCAGGGACTTACATGCTGTCAGCCACTTCATGACACCCATTTGGCCCTCAGGTTTCATTGTTGGGTGGATTTCTATCAATTTAAAGGTAAATTGAGCAGTACAAATTCACAGTCTACTCTTTGATTCAGCAATCAGGCAGTGCCACCTGTGCTGGTGTTTATTTTGGGGGTTCACATGGGTACATGCGTCTCCCAAGTAGTAAGCTTGCATGAGGCAAGTGTGTGAGTCACAGAGCATCTAGACTGTGTCTGGTACAAAAAGCTAAACTTCTTTCAATCCACAGAGTGAGTTAAGGTGTGAGGTAATTTCCTTTCTGGTAGTCTTCGGAAAATGTTATTTTATCTCACCATGTGTAAAGATGGGCCTTCCAGTGCTTGTTGTGGTTTTATCTTCTAATTTCAGAGACCATAATGTCAATACTTCAAGCAGGCACAGTAAATTAAGAGTTGTAGGTGGAATCATGCTTCAACCAAATTTAGATGGTAGCAAACATGGCTTAATATCTGCAAATGCATCAAACAGAAAAACATAAATGAAATTGAGAGCAGAAGATTTCTTCTTTATGCATTTCTAAGGGATTTTTGCTAGCTCTGTGTGCCTTCAAGATTTAGCAAATGTATGTGCAAGAAAGGAAGTATTTTGTCATAAATTTGATTCCATTTTTTCAGCACTTGAGCAAAACATTCAAGTCAATCTACCCTTTAGTGGATAAATTGAACAGCATTGTGTTTTATGTATCTAATCCTTTACCCATCTTGTATTTTTTTTATAAAACATGTAGTCCATAGACTTTTTCATAGTGTGTCTGCAGAGTGTCATTTCATGTGCCCTTCTGTGAACTTTCATGCAGAAAATGTCAGTTAGTTACATACGTAAACCATACAAGACATTGCCCTAACAATTCAGTCTTCAGAAATGTTAGTATGTAAGGATTTTTTGTAATATGTGAATTATAGAGATAGCTTATTTGAAAGGTGATGAAGAAGAGGGAAATCCTGTGCAGATGGAGAAATAAGATTTTTTTTTTTTTTAAACGGAGGGTTTTAGCAATTTGGAGTACTTTTCAAAGGCTATATATCAGTGACATGAGATAATTGAACAGTATTTTACCTATTAAAAAATGAAATGTTCCTAATAGTAACAGGGGCTTGTATTTCAACCCTACTCAGTAAAAACCCTCTATATGTTAACTACTGCATTTTTTATATTTGCACATTTCACATAATGTTTGTTTGGGGTGGGGTTTTTGTACTGTTACTGGCAGTACTTCATATGAGTCCTGAGTAATCAATCCAGAAATATATTTCTTTCAAAAATTTCCAGCTCTTTGTTTCCCTCTGCTTCTCCACAATGTTAGAAGATTCTCCAAAGGCACCAATATGAGAATTTAAATTCTTTTCACTAACCATGGACTATGCGACTTAACTTTGACATTAATCAAACCAGCAATGTCCATGTTCAAGAGTGGGTTTTACAAAACCCACTTCAAATAAGATAATCACAGTGCTCTGCAATTGTTATTAATAACTTGAGATGTAAATTGTCTCTGGATTCTAAATTACATATTACTGATATTTTTGTACTATATTTTTCTGTAAAAATTAGAATTTTTTTTTCTCATGCCACTTAGGTAAACCCACAGTTTAGTATTGTATTTATCTGTGATGCAATTTTACTTGGATTTCATCTTGCATATGTCAGGTGGCACATATACTTCTGATGTTTTGTTTGAGATGGAGGCAGCAAGGGAAGGGATTTTTTCTCCTGCAACTGAGGATTGCCATACAGCTGTGAGACCCTTTAATTAAAGTCAGAGTAAACTACATCAGAAGGGCTGCTATCTCAGTGAAGACAGCTGAACTGTCAGTGCTCTGCTTTAATTAGAACTTTTAATATTTCATCCCTTGCTGCCCAAAGTGTGACCTGTCAAGCTGCTGAGAGGCTGCCCCTTCCTGACAGAGGTGCAGCTCTGAGCCCAGGACTGGCACACACTTATATCCAATTTGTGTATGATCACTTGGTGGGTTGTTGGTCTTTTCTTTGTCGATGTGCTTGTTGGCTGCAAGAACAAAAAATCACTGATCTTTTAATGCTAAAGGGTATTTGGGCTTGTTAAATAGCTCGCCAAAAGCCAGTCCACATCTCCTAAGCCTAATCTTTCATATGGTTTGAGTGTCCAGTCTGGTTTCTTCCCCTCTAGCACTTACTAATAAAGCTTAAGAGGCAAAAGAGAAAGCTGTATATGGGACATAGATCCAAATTACCAAGTTGGATTGAGTGATTTCTTGTTCTTCCATGGCTGAATGGGGAATGTCCTCTTCCCTCTGTTGCAAATCTCCCTTTCCCAGCTCCCTGTTCTTCCTTCCCTTGAGCCCAGGAGGTCCTCTGGAGGGCTGCAAGGCAGAGAGAACAGGAGTGTGGAAGGCAGATGGCAGCTTATGTGAATTCTCAGTGAACTGCTGGGTGTCCTGGGCTGCTGTGTGTCATCATCTGCAGCTCTTCCTCACTCCAGAGCAAGTATCGTTAGAGAGTTAATTACCCCAGGCAAAGACCCGTTCAAATAGGGAGATAAATGCACCTGACTGTTAAGTTTTTCACATTTGGGCTTTGCTATTAAGCATGTAAACAATGTTCAACTTTCATTTTGACAACTGGCTCCCCCTTGGAGCTGATCAGAGCAATGCCTACCCTGCAGCTGGAGCACTGAACCAGTGCTGCACTGCTGCTGTTTGATACAGTTCCCAGGGGACATTGAAATATTTCATACACAAAGCTGCTTGATACCTAGCTCTGTATTTTTTTGACACTGATTCACTGCAGCCCAATTTCTTGGCTTTCTCAAAGCACATTTCTATGTTAAAGACCAACTGCAGAAATCCAAAGCCTTGCATTGGTAAGTCACAAACCAAAATGGCCAAAATGCCTTTGTAACAAAATTACCTATACCATAATTCTATTTAATCATGATATGGAACCATGGAGTGAACCTCTTCAGTCATTTCTTAAGATGAAGAAATCCCTCTTGAAAAGAAATGGATATGAATATGTATTATAAAATCCACTGGCTGTCATCAGAAGAAATAAAATTGTTCAGATGGAGAGCAAAATTATTGTCCAGAAATTAAGACCTAGATTAAATCTAAAAATAATTCTTCATCTATGGAGGAGTTTATCAATCTTACTTATTTTGTTTTTACAAAGTGCATTAGCAAATGCATAAATAATGATTTTTCTGTCTGAATCCTTCTAATTGCTCTCCTCTGGAGTGTATAGTCTCTTCTCTCCCTCTGTATTTTGCAGCTCCATCTGTCCTAAATCATTGTGTCATCAGTGCACAGGGACACTAGTGATTCACTATAATTTATAGCAGTGAGAGCTGAAATAGTCCCTGTCCTAAGGCTGCCACATTGTGATGTAGTTTGTGTGACATTTTAACCAGGAAAGCACAGCTGAGAAGCAGGACCCATCCTGTAACACACCTACAGCATGGGATGGAACTTCAGCAAGGTGTCCTGAGGGAGTTATAAACAAAGAACCTTATCAGAATGATTCTGGATAGAAGAAAACCTCTCAGTTCAAAGCTGTATTTAGCTACTGAAGGAAAACGATTTTTGAAATTATTTAGGAGGATGGAACTAGTTGGTTAAAAAAAATGAAAAGGCCTACCTTAAGGTTGTGATCATAGCAAAAATGTCTCTGGGATTAAATCCTAGTGAAAAGGATGTCCATTTGGTGTGTCCATGAAAATACAAACTGAAAATAGAAAACTGTACTGCAAGCCCACCTTTCCACTTTTTACTCCCCAGCGCTTTTTCAGTAAAAATGTGGTATGAGCCTGATTGACATGTTTTTAACATTTTTGTTTAATTTGCTGTGGTGTTTGTCCTGAAAATAATAATTTAATATAAAAAAAAATTAAATGTCGTTTATTCTTTTTTCCCCCCATAGTATCAGATGACATATTTATTAGATATTTAATTTAGTGGAAAAATATTTAATTTTAAATAGAACAAAGTATTTAATGTATGCATAAAAATTTGTTTCACTTACTTGGTGTTCCTTTAAAAATGACATTTTAAATTTGACATGCTTGCTTTTTGTAAGTAATCTGAGAAATAGTTATTCTCACAGGTTAAGTAAAAATCAAAGGGAAAGTGGATTTATTAAATTTCCTTTGTCTGACTGAATACAAATAGTGCAGACATAGTTTACACTGAGTTGTGTTAGTCTCTCCGTAATCTCTTCCTCTCACATTTTAATAATTTGATAAGCTGGATTTTTGCACATAAGTTGTAGTGCCTCTTTGAAGCACGCCTCACAGTTTGAGGTTTGAAGTTTACATTTGCATTGAAGGTTCCAATTATTGTTTTCCTTGTTGGTAAAACACGAAGGGTTATGCTTCAGAAATAATTACAAAAGCAGTTCTGACCCTTTCTTTTTGTCCACCTTCTGCTCTCTCTAGAGCTACATCTACAATGACCCTACGAAGTACTACACGAGGCAGAACCCCAAAGAGCCGTCACCTCCTTTGGCCCATGCATCCAAATCCCACCAGGAATTCCCTGGGAATGCCCGTGGCAGGACCCTCAGCCAGCTCCAGCCAGAGCAGCTCTCGCCGGAGTCGGGGACGGGGCTGGAGCAGAAGAGCCTGATGGCCGCACTGCACTCCTACATCACCCAGAACCTGTCTGCACAGAGCAGCGACAAAAGCCCTCACAGCAGGACTAAAGGGTCTCAGGTTTATGCCGAGAGGTTGTACTCCACACAAGTCAGTCCTTTTGATGGAACTTTTGCCAAAGGAAAAGCAGAAGATTTCAAAATGAGGAAGTTGTTCCAGCCGAGGCCTGGAGTGCTGAGGCCAACCCCTGAGATGCTGAGTCATAAATCTGCTTCCCAGGATGATCCACAGGATCCTCTGAGCGTTGTGGATGGTAAAGTTAATATTTATTTATTTTTGCTTACCTGAAGTTTCCCTCATGTTTATTGAGCATTTTCAAGAAAAAGAAAATAAAATTAAGCATTTGATATATTTCCTGGCATATTTATATCTGCCATAACACAGTAATAATGTTCACCATTCCAGCTACTCTTTCCCTGCAAACATCTACCCACGTTCTTCAGCCCACCTTCCATATGTGTGCAGAAATATATGGTACTTAGTAAGACATAGCATTTATGTAATTTATTATATTTTCAAAGCATTTTACAAATAACGCATAATTATGGGTATATCTTTGCTATCAAACCTGTTTTTATGCAGTCATCCCACACTATATATATAGATAATACAGAAATGCCTGGTTTTGTTCCACATCTCTTTATTTAACTAGAAATTCAAGGACCATGGGTAAAATTCAAACTTAAGCACAGAAATTAACAGTGAGATGAATTCTGGTGCAGACCACAGAGAAGGGAGGAGCCTGTCAGTTCCCTGGATGGGTGGACAAGAAGGTGGGGTTGCATCTAGTTTTGGCTGGATGTTCTGTAACATTTCCTGGATTTTCATCTTTTTTTAAATAATGCTGTTTAACAATGATTGGAGCTCAGTTTCTTCTCTATGTGATAGTTGAACAAATATTTAAATGAAAATGGAGGGTAACATCCCCATGCTGTGATACACTTACAGCACTGCTTTTTAAGATGAGTCTTGGGGAATCATGTAGACTTTATATCTCTGATTCATTTTGTCATTTCTCTAAACTAATCTAACTATGGATGTTATTCCAGTGGTTCAGAATCCCTGAAAAATGAAAGAGTTGATCCCCAGCCATTGTCAAGCACTTGTATCTGTTACAGTGCAGTCACCCCTATCCCAATGGATTTTGGTGATATGTAAGAGGGTTCCTTTGAATCCCTCTTTATCATCCATAAATTGTAGTGTTCTTTGATTTGTTTTGTTGTTTGTTGTTTTTTTTTTTTTTTTTTTTAATATCCTC
>VZUI01087661.1:44403-78901 GCA_013401135.1 Cettia cetti | reverse complement strand
GCTTCAGGGAGAGCACCTCACTTGGACTGCTTCCATCACCCTGCTCAGGTTGTATTCTGACTCTGTCAGTGGGTTTGTTTTTTTTTTTTTTTGTATTACTGCTTTTTATTTTATTTTATTATTTTCCTTTTCTTTTCATTAAATAGTCTTTCTAGTCTAGAGCCTCTCACTTCGTTTTCTTTCAAACCACAACACTCCCCTGTCACAGTTAGAGGCCATTTCCTCTTGTTCTGTCACTTGTGCCCTGGGAGCTGAGCCTGACCCCACATGGTCACTCCCTCCTGTCAGGGAGTTGTGGAGAGTGATGAGGTCCTGTTGAGCCTCCTTTTCTCCAGACTAAACACTCACAGCTCCTCATAAGATTTACCCTCAAAACCCTTCCCCAGCTCCACTGTCCTTCTCTGGACTCACTCCAGCCCCTCCGTGTCCTTCCTGAATTGAGGGGCCAGAATTGGACAAAGAACTCAAGGAGTGGCCTCACCAATAGAGGAGAAATTCACATACCATGCAATGTATCAGTTCAGTGATATCCACAAACCCCTCCAGGCAGGCTGAGAAGCCACAACAGCTTCCGAACAAGGTTTTCCAGCTACAGACTAAGATAGATTCATTTGTAATATAGAAATTTAGCCTGTATTGGGGGAGGGCAGGCAGGGAGAAACAGCTTAGGGGGAACTCTTGGGCATATAATATAATCCTTTTTGAAGTACTTGATCTTAAATTTAAGTGACAGTCCTTCCTCAGAGCACTTTTATTTTTAAACACATCATAAAACCTTATGATTCTATGAAATGGAAGGAGACTACTAAAGAATCCCAATATTTAATAGTTTTAATATTAAAACTTAGTACTGTCATTACAGTTTGTATGTACAAACTGTACACAAACATTAATTATTTGTATGTACAAGCAGTACACAAACATTAATTATTCTTCACATTAGCCCAAGGATGTGGCTATTATAAAATAGTCTCAAAGTTCAAATTCAGATGTGAAGTTCCACAACACTTTATTATGCATTCTTTTCACTTTGTAACTAAATCCTATTAAAACTCTTAGCTTAAAGCTCTGATGGTTTACTAAACACCTCTCACCAAGCAGAATCAGAATTAACTCTTCAGAGATTCTGACAACAGCTCCTGGACAATGTTTCCCATTTAAAGTAATATTTCCATCTTCCCATGAGCTTGCTAGTTTGATATACCATTTAAAAACTAATTCATTTCACTAGAAAATGCCCACAGAAGATGTGTTAGGCCTTGTAGAAGAAATCAGACTTTTCTATACTTAACAGCAACATCCTATTTTCAGCAACAGCTGAAAATTCATGAGGTTATGGATTCATAAACGTAACCTCCTCTGTCATCACCTTACTGCCTTTGGAAGACAAACTGGGATGCAGAATCAAATGTATCTGTATTCACTGAAGCTCTGGCAGGAGAGTCAGTTTTTATGTGAGTGCCCTTTAAATGCACATGCAGTCTGGAAATGAGTCAGAGACTCCATGTGCCCTGAAGAAGTTCTGATACAGATATAGATGTGAACTTTAGATCTTTTTTATCTCTGGTTCTGAGAGTTAGAGTTGGCTATGCAGGCTCCTGGGAGCTAAAAAAGCACCATGCTTTATTTTCTGTCTTGCTAATGCACCAATTGATTTTTTTTTGTGAAAAAATTGATTTAGTTAATATTCTTCAACAAGGATGGATGCCCATCTTTAGCCTAAGTCTTTATTTATCTAGCTAACAGCAAAGAGAAAAAAAACCCCACAGTCTGGAACTGAGCAATGACATTGTTTTCCAAGTCAGAACAATCAATAAGAGTTTTGACTGAGCAAGGACATGTAGATGCCTATATGACTACTTGTTAAAAACCCCTTAGGTTTCTGAAAGGAAGCAATCATTGTATTAAAATAATTAATTGCACAAACTTGGTTATCAGAATATGGCACAGATTTGAAAACGTGATCTACAAGGCATCTTAATAGAAAATCAGGTTTAAAAATTAAGTGGGTGCAGAACAGGGGACACTCCAGATCATGGGTCCACTGAATCACTGATGTTCAGCTCATTGAAGCTGCAGATTAAAGAGTAGATTGATCATTTTATTAAGGAAAATGACCACAGATCCATCCAAACTGCCAGGACTACAATGACATTTGGGCTAAACTGGCAGTGAAAACACAACTTCAGGCGAGATTCAACAGAAGTTATTACTTCTTATTAAAACACAGGTGTGTCTGCAGCTGTGTCTGCACTACTTTTTAACAGTGCACTAGTTTAGCTGAGATCCCATCACTGAAGTCTGTTTCCTAAGGGGAAAGGACTAATGAAATGGCATTGTCTGCACTTGCCTAATAACTTCTGAGTCTTTGAGCTGATTTCAACCAAATTTGGCAGAGGAATAGGGATCATAACAACATTGAGATCCTATGCATGCAATGAAAAAATCTGCATAGAAAGAAGAACCTGTAACAGCTTCTACCAAGAGAAAGGCTCAATCTTTGTTATCAGAGAAACTCTATTATTGAGGAAAGGTCAGGAATGGAAAGGCTTGACCACAGACTGTTTCTTTTGCTTACTTTTCTTCTTTCACCTGAGAATGATTCAGCTGGGAATATGACCAATCACATAGCACAAATCCATGGAGCCAGCCCAGCTGTTAGACACCTATTACACCTATTATTCCAACAAAACCCTGCCCCAAACCATGGCCAAACTGTTATCCACACAAAGGATGGGTGGAGAGAGAACACTGAAGGCAATCTGTGGATAGTCTGTCAAGCTTCTGTGCCTGAACCTGGAAAATTCATGTGTAAATTCCACTGCTAATGTTATCCAGTTGAAAGGTAGAAACTGTGTCTCAACCTGTCATCTAGGCTACTCTTATGGTTTATAGAGAAAGAGTGGCATCTCCAAGAATGATTCATCCCACTTAGATTTAGATGTTGGGGCTGAAATAACCTCCTGGAACTGTTCATCATTCACAGTCAACTGCCTTATAAAAGGTAAGGTACCTTAAACCAAATGCTGGACTGCCAGGTTTTTATAGGGCCCTAGTAGGGCAGTATGAACTCAGGCATCCATCCCTAAATGAAGCAGGCAAAATTGCATCTCAGGCTTCATTGACTCCAGTGTTTACTGAATTATTTGTCTCTGCAGTGCTGACAAATTCTGGGAATCAGAAGATGAAGATCCTAATCCAGGACAAATCTCTTGATTTCACTAGTTGCTCTCTTTTTATTCTGTATAATGGGATTCATTTACATCACAAGTATTGAGGGGATAAACGGAATTAAATAGGTGACTTTCAAAAAATAGCATCATTTATCTATTGTTGTAAATGAAAAGCCAATTTTAATCAATAAAAAGGAATTTATTGATAAATTGCCATAGAAAAAGTCTGAGAAAGCCCCAGTCAAAAGAAATCAGTTCCGAGCCCGGGGTCAGAGCTGGGTGAACCGAGATTCGGCCTCTATCCCACCGAACCTGCCCTGTTCACAAAGTCCATTTTTGCAGGGTCCATTTTTATACTATTTTCTGGTGGAATGTTGAGTTGCTCCATCCTCCTTTGTCCTTTTCTCTTTTCCTGAATATTTATGGAGTTTCCTTTCTCTGCTGTTATCCACTGAACAGCTTTCCGGGAGAGGATGATTGCTTGATTAGATTTACTGGAACTGGCATTGGGATGCACTCTGGTGATGATGTTGCCCAGATGCATATCCGGTGTTGATCATGATCACTGGGTCGTAGGCAGTCCCATCTTTGGAGGAGACCCATCTCCTCCCGATGCCACCCTCTGCTCAGTTGCAAATAGGTTTTATCTCTGGCTGCTGACAAAGGCAGCACAGTTCCCAGACACATCTCACTCAAACATGTATGATTTTATACCATATACCTATAAAAACCTCAAATTATTCCATACCATTTATTACATCTATGAAGTATTCCATTCCCTTATTTTTTCAAGCAGTAGTAACCTACAGAATGTAAAGGCAATGCATGCGCTTGAAGACAGCTACTTCCTGAACACTTTTTGGCAGCAGAAAGAGGGGCAGAGAAGGTGTTTCTAGGACACTATCCTGTTTCATTTTATGTAGACCAGAGGCTCTTCATGACAGGAACTATATTCTGATGCCCCTCAATGCCATCACATTTCCAATTATGCCTTGTAATCAAGCTGTGCTGTTAGGATCATGTCTTTGGGTTTGGTTCCCAGGACTTTCTGAGGAGTTAAGGTTGCTGTGGGTTAAGAATTTTTCATTTCAAGTGTTTCTTCTTTTCCTCACAAAATATATTGCTTCTATGTCAAAATATATCCATATTCTGTTAGGAGAATATCACAAAGGCTGGAATTTCTGATCCTTCCCCCATTTACAACATGCAACTATTACTAATATCCACTTTTAGCCTGGAAATACATCATCAGAAAGTTCTAGTAACTGCACAAAAGTCCTTGTGTCAACATTCATGCCTTCCCTATGTATAGGGGAAGACACAGTTCAGCACAATTGCATAGAAGTGGTGGGAGAAACACATCCATAAAGTCACAAATCACATCTAAGGTTGATTCACACCAGCAGAACTCCACTGTAGTGTTACTTGCATTTTACATTAAAATAAATCAGTTGTCTTCAGGATTCATTTCTGAAATACTCTGGCAGAGCATTCCCTGCATTCAGTGGTGTTCCCTCCTGAGCTTGTGGCTGAGTCTTAAGCTAACACACCTGAAAAACGTGTGGTTTCCCTCAGGAACAAAAACAATTCCCCTATATTTTGTTGTTAAACACAGAGATCTGGGCAACAGTTTTCTAGGCAAATACTGTCAGTGCCTTGTGTTTCTTCTTCCCAGGACCTAACTCAGCTCTCCAACTCATTCCATCAGAATACAGATATGCATCAGCCACACATCTCACACTTCTCCCATCTTAATCTCATTATTATCTCAAAATGCAATTCATTGTTCACACATTTTTTCAAAACAACAGCTCCCAGTAAGCTCTGGTTATACTTGCCAGGAGCCTCCTCCTGACACAACCCAGTAAGCAGCACACACCTTGGATTTCCTTGATTTGACTTCCAAAGCAAACTCTTCTGGACAAATTCGTTGTCTCAATAATTTTACTGATGGCCATTGTAATGGAAACAAGGACTGTTGAATGTGAGTTGGAAGATGCCTTTTTTCTCTATGCTATGTTGGAATAGGGGCCACCTTACTGTGTCCTGTCTGGGGACTTTGGCAACTGAACCACAAAGGGAAGCCTTGCTTTTCCAGGGAAAGGCTCAACAATAGAGGCGTAGTACCACTGCAAACACTCAGTTTTATCCTGCTAACATTTCCTTTGCTTAATATAAACAAAGACTTATGTGGAAAAAAGGATTTACTGTCTTAGACTGTCATTTCCCTGACAGTCTGCAGACACTTAAGAAAAAATTATTAATACTTTAAGGGAATTTTCAGTCTTCGGGGATAAAAGTTGAAGATAAAGGGGGAAGGGGATAAGCACAACTCTGCAGCATTATCAGCTCTTTACCACAATTATTTTGTTTTGTCTAGAAAGGCAACAGCAAGGACTTGAATGTGCCATTTGTTGCCATGACAAACCGACTCAAAATGAAGAAGTGGGAAATGGATAACGGTGGTGGGCACTTCCCAGTTCCTGCTACCGCAGCGCTCTTCAGTAACGCTTCATCTTTTGAACACAGGCAGCCTTGCTGCTTCATTTTCTTTGTATATTAGATACTCATATATCTTTAATGTGGAGTAAGAGCAGTACAATCAATTATTTATCGTGCAGCTGACAGCATGCAATGAAGACACAACAGACAGCTCTTCAATAATGCATCACTGTGGGCTATGAATCACTGTTGCATACAACCACAAGACAATATGAAAGAAGCTTGCACTTAGCTGGCCTTCACAACCAGGAAAATTACCTGAAATTGTCTAGTTCACTCTGCTGAAAGGCATTATTCTGTCCTAGTGGCTTTAGGGATTTGCATACTTTTAAGAGAAGGAAAAGTAGATTTACCTTCAAAGGAGATATGATGCTCACTAAGCATTTTCTACATAAGTTGTAAAGAGACCAAAACAATTCCTCTGGTATCCCGTCACCTTAAAACAGTCATTTTATTTTACAGTTTGATTTTCTTACTGTTACAAAGTTCGGCTGTAAAATATACATGTACTGCAGCATAAGGCAAATTTAATCTGAATAAGCATGGCAGAATCAGGTCAGTGTGGGAATGCTAATGAGGGGGACGATAGATGTCTAAAGCAGCATTTTAGAGATAATATATTATTACAGAAATACTTTGGACCTCTTGTTTCTCTTTCCCCCAACAGTATGTCCTGTAACACAGGGTCTGCAGGGAGAGGGAATGTTCCTCACTGGTCTTGGTCTTTCTGTCCCTGCCCTCCGGTAGCAGCCCCAAAGCACAAAAAACAGTTCAAGCAGGGCTGTAATACAAAGAAGAGAGTCTGCAAGATTTCCCACACAAACACAAGCAGCAGAGCTTGCCCAAAGAATTCTGAGCACCTAGTGCACCATGAGAACAGGGCAATAAAATAATAATTTTTTTTAATCTTGGTTTCATTTCAGTCTCATCCTATGCCACATGTACTTCCTTCCCTCCTCCTTTTAGTTTCATGGTTGCCTGTATTCTGGGCGCATGGATTTGGCATTTTAGCCTGTGACATATACACAACTGTGCAGATGACCTCCCCCTGGGAAGTTCCACACTTGTGTAGCAGGTTAAACCATACTGAAATAGGTGCGAGTGTGACAGCCACTGTCTCTCACAGTATGGCACCAGAAGGGCCCAAGGTGGAACTCCAGAGTTCTCAACACAGATCTGGGTGCAAGGAGCATGGAAAAAGACCAGAAAATCATCTTCAGAGGTTTTCTGCAAAAGCTCTGAGCATGGGCTGAGATCACATGAGAGGGGCCTGGGGGTAAAAGCACCAGGTTCTTAATTTCTCCTCTGCTCCAGGGAAGAAACTGTCAGAAGAAACACCTTCCCAGCCCAACATGACAATCTTGCCAGCAGTTAGGTGTGCTTTAATGATAAGCTGTTCTCAGATTGGGCAACTTTTTTTGCTTTTCAGCTGTCTAGCCTTGTAGTGTATTTCCTTCTGAATAAAATTCTTGCTAAAAATCTTAATTGAAGTGCAACACTTCTGATTCCCTTGGCTTAAGCCAGCAAGAGCCTAGTGACAGATCCACCCACCCCTAGTAGGGCACTGAATAAAGGGGCTATGGAGAGAATCATAGAATGGTCAGGGTTGCAAGGAATGTTAAAGATCAGTTCATTCCAACTCCCTGCCATGGGAGGAGCACCTTTGAGCACCTTCCACTAGATCTTGCTTCCTAAAGGCCCCATCCAGCCTGGTCTTAAACATTTCCACAGATGGGGAATCCCCAGCTTCTCTGGGCATGCCCAAAGACAATAAATTTGAGCATGAAAAAGTATATTACTTATCTGTTACCACTTAACACCAAGATGTTGGCTTTTAGGACATGTGGAACTGAGATATAACAGCTCTGCCCACATCCCTGAATCCCCTGAATGAATACTCTTTCTTTCCCATAGATCCTTGTTTACTTGGTTCTTTATCACATCCAACTTTCTTAATGCTCAGCATGGCTACAGCTCCTTCACAGATGAGTGTTGTACTGGGACTCATCTTGACAAACAGCAATTGTCTAACATCATGCTAAGGACTTAGCAGCTACTCTGTTCTTAAACGAGATGGAGAAAATTAAAAAGATTCTAGGGAAAAGAAACACAGACGACACAACCAGAGAAGTACACAGTTTATAAAAATGGCTGTTTACTGAGCCAGTATATCAGCCAGCCACAGTCAATATGCCAAGATTACATACACTCTAAATAAGTCAGAGGCAGACACTGCTGTTCCACCATGATCTCATATGTACATAAAACATACATAATGCAGAAGTCCAAAGCTTTTCATCCAGGGTGTCCAACTTCTTGATCTAGGCTGGTCAGACATCCCTGTAATATCTTATTTTAGAGATTTGGTATAACTTTCCCAGCTGGCATTATGCAATAGCCCCTCCCTTCACAAGTGTTTGGAGAATTCCTGGGGAGTCATCTCCTCCTGCCTGCGATTCTATGCAGAAAAATGAGACATTACTTCACTGACACCAATTTGAGGCCACTGTGGGGCCTCACTCCAGCATAACACACAGTTTCCAGGGTGATCAGGTGGAACACACTGTTGGTTCACTCAAGGGATGAGCCCTTGCTGGGATGGAAAAGGCATCTTGATACTGTGCTCTCCCCACCAGTCTACAGACATGGACAGACTGTAGACTTCAAGCCTAATTCCACCTAAAATTACTTGATGACAGTCAAGATGCAGCTTAAAACCAAGCTGGTTCTGATGTGTGCACCAAATGCCTTCTAGTGGATTACGTTGCCTGAGGTTCTTTAGACTCGGTGGCCACAGATCTACCCAGCCACTGACAGTACACACTCAGCAACCCTGCTGCAGGAATAACAGGAGATAGAGCCCCTTTTAATCTTTGAATGAACTCTGAGAAGGGTTCATTAACAAGATAAGTGGTGGGAAACCCTAATTGTATTGTCAGAAGTTCAGCCTACCAATACCATCAGATAAATCCAGCACTTTGCTGAGCAGAAGCTCTGTCATTTGCTGCAGGACTCCAGTGGAGAAATGTCTTATTTTACTTTTCTAGGCTGTCATTTTAAAAGGCATATGAGATACACTTATCAAAGGGAAAAATCTTTCCATGGATGCATACTCTTCCCACCCACTAGAAATGCACCTGCTTTCACCAAAAAAAAGAGTATTTTTGCACTATTTACATTATTTTCAATAATATTTATGTGCTCAAAGGCAGACACTGTTAGTGTCATAAATATCATTCTGCCCGTAAACTTTGTGTATGTTCTGAAATAATGTTACTACAAGTTTATTTTTTTCTGCCACATTTGTTTCCTGTTTTTGCTCATCATTCCTGATGTTGCAGATTCTCTTTGGTGTGAACTGGCACAGTTCCCCTGATATTAATGAAAGAACAAAAATATATGTAACTGTTTGAGACCTGGATCTCAGTAATTTAAATCTACATTGAATCATGCACTTAGGACTGTTCTCCAGAGCAGAATCCTGCAAGAATATGGAACAGTGTACATTTGTGATCAGAGCAAAAAAGCTGGATGTCAAAAAGAATAGGCTGTGTCACCAGAAAGCTGTGTAAGTATAACCCACCTTCATTTTATTCCCTGTGAAACAAGCACTGGAGTTTCACCAAGGTCAGCCAGTCAATAGCATATCCAGCAATAATATTATTAACTGATATACTTTGGCTTGGATATCCTGAAAGGTTTCATTCAGTGAGCCTTTAAAGTACCTTTTGAGCCACAGAGGAAAGGAGCTATTAACAGCACAGTTTGTTCTTATAAATAGGTCTTTTCCATCTCTATGTTTTGATCTCAGTGGTCTTATAAATGAACTATGGAAAAAGTAGCAGCTGTTATCTTGACAGATGGGTCTCAGGCATTGCTCTGCTGGACATTACAATCATCTCTCTGAAGAACAATAGGAATTTCCAAGTGTCTGTATCTATTTTCATCTCATATCTTGGGCAATGAAGAAGCAGGAACATTTGGGCAATGAAGAAGCAAAATAAACATTTTAGGGGACACTTCTCAGAGAAAGGGGTAAGAAGAGGGATATCACCCATTAGGGACTTTCTCCTTGAATTTTACTGAAGTGAGAGAAGAAGACTCAGAAGTTTCTTACAGAGGCAATAGGGACAAGCAGGCACTTCCAGAAGGTGAGATACAGAAAGCCTGTGCACCAAGTGAAGTGCAGCCGATAGTCAGGTAGCAGGAGACAGTAAGTACATGGATGAACCTCAATTTTAATATCTTTCTAAAATTTAGCATCATCATTTGTTCTGGATGTAGAGCTTTGAATCAGGTTTTAAGGACAGAAGGCTAAGAAAGGTCATCCTTTTTCAAGGATGGTCAGGAGAGACTACTGCCACCCACCTTTTCTATTATAAGCACTTGTCAAGACACTATGAGTTCAACTCCACCTTAACCCTGAATTTAAACTAATGTTATTCACAATTTCTGATGGTATTCTCATCATCAGACAACTAAACACTCGGTAGGATCACCCTCTATGCTTCCTTCTTGAATCTCTATGGTAGCTGGAAACAGAGAAGTTAGGAGAGAACAAAGAACAGAGAGTTAGGAGAAAAGTAAACAAGTAGTAACTAGGGAGGTCAGTGGCATGGCCAGAGATCTGGATCCCAGTCCACAGACTCATGGAATCAGAATGGTTTGTGCTGGAAGTGGCCTTAGATCAATCACGTTGTTCCAATGCCTCTGCTATGGGTACCTCTTGCTAGCCCTGGCTGCTCCAAGCCCCGTCCAACCTGGCCTGGAATCCTTCCAGGGATGGGGACACCACAACCTTTCTGGGCAATAAATCCTTGCTCCCAAGATTTGTTAGATCAGCAGTGCCTGATGTGTAGGGTTTGTCCCTGCATTGCCCTCACTGCCTTTAGTAGGGAGTTTGAGGATGGACTGCATAGACCATAAACCTTTCCCAATTGCACACCCAGGACTGCTGCAAACAAAAGACATTGTAAATTAAGCCAGTTTAGATACCACAAATAGAAATAGTAGTCAGTCCATAAACACAAACAACAGAGATAAACATTGCCAAAAATACCTCAACAGCACAACAAAGTGGAGAGCAACACAAGTTGAGTGTGGATGAAACAGCGAAGTACTACATAAACAAATGTGTTATTACACCAACAACAAAAAGCCTGATAATTTCAGACTCTACAGTGAAATGTGTAATATTATAATGTGTAAAAGCAGATCCTGAGATGGTGTATACATTGCATAACTCACAGGGGCTGCTGTGGACCAGACTGTGCTCCATCCCAGGTCACACTATCTTTTATAATCCCAGCATGTGTGACTGAAAAAGTAGCATCACTATATGCATCTCTTACTGTGTGAAGTCAATAAAAATCTGTTCCTAGCAATCAAATGGCAAAAACATTCAAACCACAGTATCAAAGGTTGGTTTTCTGGGGAAAAAATAACCAATGTACTGTTCAATTTCAAAATTTCAGAGAAAACAAATTCAGGTTTGAATGGAATGAAACATTTTGCTTTAGAAAATAATAAAAAAAAGGGCTTATGTTCATCTGAAATGTTACATTCCAGGAAGACTTCATTGCTTGGTTTTCCAATTACTAGTATTTTAATCTATTTAAAATTCAGCTTGGATGAGGTCTAAGGGATTCTTGAGCACCACCACCTTTCCAATTACATAACACCAAGTATTGTTTAGCTACATCCAAGGTAAAAGACGCCAGAGTTATTAAGAAGCAAACATAAAAGGAAACCAGAAAAGTTTAAATTCGTAAGAAGCTTGCTGAAGGGGATGCATATCAGATAAAATCCAAGTATCCATACAGACAAACCAGACAAAAGAAAGGCAGAACTGAGCTAAAACTTGGATCAAAGAAGCTGAGACATATGAGAGGGATACAGTTATCTGGCCTAAAATAATCATTCACCCAGACATTTGAATATTCTACATTGCTTTTAAAAATAATTGAACAGATCTCCCCTGACCAGGTAACACGGCTCACTCTGAAATCCATAAGATCTAATGTTACAGAACATATAAACATTCAATTCATTTAAGTTGATGCTTCCATTTTCCCATTTTGCACAGGGAAAAAAAAAATTAAAAAGGCTTGTGGCAGTAAATTTCTCTCCATTTTGGGAACCATTTTAATGCTTACACACAGATCTGCTGATTTACTGGCTGCCTGCACAGGGAGTTTCCGTGATCCTGCTCACAAGGGCAGCAATCACCCAGGATACTGGGTCACTGGAAATCATTCATCAGCCTTTAAATATTCTGGCTGTTTGTGTCATAAAACACTTGCCAAGGAAAAAAGGAACTAAAATGGAAAATTACTGCTATTGTAATATTTACTGTATCAAAAGTCTAAGACAGCCATAACAATTCTGGTAATTCAGTTCTTGATCTATGCGTATTTCTGTAATTTTTGTGTGCTTTGCCCTTCTCAGTCACAACATCATCTGCCTTGCCCTGGTGTTTGCCTTCTAAAAGGAGGATTAAATACTGCCTTCTGATCTTATGGATCCTCATTTTTTTACCTGCTGTTCACAGCCTTCTTGGAAAGGTGATCACACATTTCAAACCCCAGTAGGGTTGCTATTCAGCAGCCAACTCTCCAAGAAAAAAAAAAATCAACTTGCATATAATTTTTGCATGGCTTACAAATGACCCAGTGAGCCCTTCTGTGACCTGCCCTTAGTAAAAAGATGCCTTCCACAACACAAACAGCCTTTCCTGCAAAATTTGAGCTTCTGGCTCTGGAGATTATGACACCAGACTCCTAGACAGCAAATCTCAAATTAACATTTTGTTAAACAGTTTCAGAAATACATCTTTCATCAGTGCTTCCCAAGGGTTTAAAAGTAGCATGCTTCAAAAAAAGAAAAGGTGATTTACAAACCACATGCATTTGGATTGCAACACTGCATTAAGCAGAGAAGTAGTTTTTGTAGCAAATATAACAGTCTGCTTCTGTTCAGGTGTAATATTTTTCTACCTCTCTTATACCAAATTATGTGTTTAATACAGGCACAGTGCACCCTGCAAGCAGCCAGAACTCCAGCAGCGTTTAGTTGCATCTCTTTTCCCAAACTCCTTTGTAGGACCATGAAACCTAAATATTGGTGCATTGCAGATTGTCATTTTTAGCTGCTGCAATACCCTGTCTTGTTTTGGTCCCTACTGCCAGATGACATCATCTTTTAGCAACTTTTTCAGGGCAACAGCCAATGCTGCTTTTTCCAGGATATTGTTGACTAGAACCCAACAATAGCATGTTTTCTTTTTTTTTTTTTTTTCCCCTAGGTCTTCCTGCTGCAAGTAAGACTGGAAGGGTGCAAAGGAAGAGGAAATTACAGAATCATATCAGCAAGGAAGATCACAGGGGGCCATGTGATCTTGTGCAGTGATGCACTTACTGTTGTAGTGCAGCCTGAGGGTGGATCATATCTACGCCCAACAAACACACAAGCAGTATCAATTCTTCAGAGCTGGTGGATGTGTGGATACATACAATTCTATTTTCTCACATCAGCTTGAACTTTGTGTCATGTTCTCTGCCTAGTAATCTAATAATGGCTGGAGGTGAAGCCCTAACAGTGAAAAATAAACCAAACAACCAAACAACAAAACACAGAAAGGTCGTTTGCCATGCTGCAAAGACAATTTCTGCTGCAAATCACAGGCTGAGAGTGTGACATCTGGCTGTCATGTAACGAAGAGTTATAAGACAAAATACATTTGTCTTGGCCTCCACATCAAGCTTGAATTCTAGGGATGCACTGTGCATGTTCAAATCAAATACCAATCATACTCTGGGTGAGCTCCAAGATCTGTGTTGACTCTTGGTATTGCTTAATAAAAAGAGGAGGAAGATTTAAACTACAGAATTTGGCTGGGTTTTTTTGTTGTTGTTGTTTTGTTTTTTGGTTTGGGTTGGGTTTTTTTTAGTAGTCTAATGCTTTGCACAGCCATTAAAAGGATACAGAGTTTCACACATGAGATGAAGCTGACAGTGAGCATTTCTAGTTATGGCACAATTATGTTTTTACTCTAAGGCAGACAGACTCCATCCCAGTGACTGGGAGAACATGTTATCTGATCCCTAATTGGTTTAACAGCCCATAGAACCTTTTCAGGCTGGTCCCCAGATATGATCTTTATTTCTGCCTTTGTGGTGATAGTGCTACTCGACTGAGTGCCTTGGGCCACGTTTCCATTTGGTTGCTTACATGTCAATCATTTCAGCTCAGAAGAGACCACAAATCAGTGTCACCTGCATTTTTAAGGTTACAAGAGCATGTAACCCTTGTTCTGATCTTGTTCAGAGCAGCTTCACATCCTGTTGGCTCTGCTAAAGTGTTACAGAATGCAAAGTAGGGGCTCTGCTTTTTTATCTGCTTCAGAAGCCTTTGTGGAGATTAAGAAGTGTTGCTCTGCTCTCTTCCACCTTGCTATCTGGACACAGAAGTTCTATGCCACCTTGCTATCTGGGCACAAAAGGTCAGGTTTCAAGCCAGGGTAAATCAATTGAACCTCAAAAAGGTCAGTAGAGCAATGTGAGCTCATACCGGCTGAGGAGAAATTCTCTCCAAGCCATTCCAGAGATATGAGACTTGGGATACAGGGTTTTCCCACCATACAGTCTGCTATAGATATTTTCTACTCTCCTGCACAGTTCCCCTAGCTCCCTAGATAGTCTATTCAATTTCTTGCTATTTTTTTTTTCTCATTCGCTGTAGTTAAAGACAATTTGCCTTCCTAGAAGCCAGAAAATAAACACATTCTAAACCTTGCACCACAAGGATTTTCTAATATGGAATTACTCTGCTAGACCCAGGACTAATAAACCTTGGTGGGATTACAAAAGATAAAGTGAGAATATCTGCCCACAACTTATTCTTAACAGTAAGAAACATTTTCCTTATTTGTCCTTGTACCAAGAGTCTACTGAGAGGGTAGGAAGTAGAGCTTCTCTCAGTGTCCTTGCACATACACTTTGAAAGGAGCAGAATACAAGAGAGATCTTTGTAGTTTAATTTGTGTGAAGGAAAAAAAGATGTGTATGAGACACAAAAATAGTTAGGTTTCAACACTTTTTACTGCAACAGCAGAACATGACATAAAAATTAGTGTGTTGGCTGAGCACAGAATAAAATTAACGTTTTATTACCTTAAGATAATGACTGTATTTTATTTTGTTTTATCACAAACTCAAAGAAAATTGAGCCAGGTTTATTTTGGCTGGGTTTGCTGCATTGGTGCAACTGCTAAATATAGGTAAATCAAACCAGAGCTCCCTGCTCAAGTTTGACCCTATTAATAGAAATATGCATTCTACATATTCTACACTCCTACATTAGTTAGTCTGAGTCAGGGTAGACTTCCTGACTCATCCAAATTGCATTTCTCATTTTGGGTAACAGTGGCATGGACGTTACAGGAGGGGCAGTAAGCAATACTTGTATTAACACCTTCATTTTTGGAACTTTGGTGTGCCTGCTACAGGCAGCTTGAGGAAGGAAGGCAATAAATAAATAAATCAAACTCTGGCTTGTATAGAGAGACAGCCATCCTTCCCCCTGTGGGTGGGGAAAGTGTCAAAGAACAAATTAGATAGTGGGTACAAAAGGAACAAACCCCCTCTATCCTGCTGTTTACTTGCTCAGGCACATGCCATTAAAAGTGTATGCCCTGGGGGAACACCAGCCTGTCCCCAGGAAAATCTGGCCCATCTCGAGGAGAGTCATCATTTACTACTGAGAAAAAAAAGAGCAGGGGTAGTGAGAGGCTAAGACGATCAGGTTTAACTTTGACTGGCCCAAATCCAAATATGCAAGCAAAGGCTTAAGAGAACTTTCTACTCATGTCTCTGTGCCAACAATAGATGTGGACAGGACAAATATTTACAGACCAGAAGTGGAGGGAGACTAAATGGGGGGAGCCAGACTCCGCCTGAAGTGCTTATTATAGCAAGGTGAGTGCAGGCCACAGACGGGACAGGGCGGGCGGACTCAACGCCACAAGATGTCTGTGCCCACGTCCTGTGCCACGCCCAGCTCACACTATATATTCTACAGAATAACCACCTCGCTCTGAAGTGAGCCCAGGTAAGGCTGCCTGTGTGCTAAAACATGTTCAAAATAAACAAAATGGTCCTGCAGACCCGGTGGAGGTGTTGACTCTTGCGCTCCATGCCCTGAATGCTCTCTTTATGTATCTTTCTGAGGCCACCTCACTCTGTAAGCATCTCTTCTCAACATCCAAACATGTCATAACATTACAGGAAAATGAGTTCTTAAATGGATCATTTGGCTGAGAGATGCCTCTCATTTTATTTGCCTTTGCAAACATAAAGTAAATATCACAGTACTACACGTATGTATCTGCGTCCCTTCCTCCTCTTTGTTGTTCATCTTCCTCAGCTGTCTGAGAATAAGAGTTTCTCTTAATCCATTTGTTGCACAGTTAAGCACAATGGAGCTCTTGAATGATAATACAATACAAACATAATCAAATGCTCCTTTCTCTGTTCCAGGAAACGACGACAATGCTATTAAACTCCATAGCAGTGGGGAGGACATTTGAGAGCAAAACTCCAAAAGCATCTGCATTCCAAAGAACCATTAAAATGGTTGTTTCATTGTGATAACTGGCTAGCTCATTCCTTATTTTTCCAGAGCTAAACATGTCACTCACCCCGGAGAGCAGTTTATCACTGTGAATAAATTAAATTTGTAGATCTCCCCAAATTTCCCTTCCTGAACATTTCTGTCTGAAGCCCAAGAACTGCCACTGGCTGATCACTGCAAGATAGATCTTTAGCAACCAGAGCTGTGAAATAAATAGCCACATCCTGAAGCATCTAATTACAGGCCTATAACTGCATTATTCTCAACCATTTCAAAAGCAATTCTCCCCTTCTTCCTACACACCCATGTTTACTGGAATAACTGGAAGCACTTTCAGAGATGCATGGAAAAATACAGAAATTTTTCTGAAAAAGCAGTTACGTAATATAGGAGTAAACATAGCTCTCCAGCTGGATGATAAATAGTGAACTATCTTTTGCTTCTCAGTCACTTTGAGCTTTAATGCCTTGATGTCCGGATGTCCAAGGCATGCCCGGGTGTACAAATGAGTAATTTTCTATTTATCTTTTCTCCTAAGAAAATAAAATCAATAATGTAACTCCACAAATGTCACCAACTACAGCATCATTCAAGAAGTAGATGAACATTCTTCCCATTTCACCCTAAGGAGACCCATAAAGCAAACACAACCCTGTGTCCTCACAGATAAAACACGATTTACCTGCTGTGACTCTCACAATGTATTGCAGAATACCAGGAGGGTGTTCCTTGCAACTACTCTGCCATGCCCATCAAATTCCTTGCTTTTTCTTCCCCTGGCCTGTACATGCCAGAAATTAAGACAGGCATGTCCTGACCATCTGCAGGAGCTAAATCATGCATGGGACATTCTTGTCATCAGGTTCTCAGTCTGCCCAAAGTAAGATTAAATAGAAGATGTGATAAACTGCCCCATGAGGCCAGTAGTAAGCTCTGGGATTGGCTCCAGAGCCATGCTGAGACTTGCGAGTCGAGCAAACGCTCCGATGCACAGCCTGGATGCTGCTCCATGAGCACTCTGTGTGGTGCCACCAGGAAGCAGCTCCCCAACACTGCATGTGCGTGTGGTACTGCTACTGCCTAGACAAATGTAATCATTCTCAGTCTAATCCTAAAACCTCTCATTCTTTTCCTTCTGTTTTGAGCTCTGCTTCTGTTCTCCAGTCAGAAATCTTTAAGCAGGCGCTGACCTGTTTGATCCCAGCTGGGGTCTGAGCCAACATGGATTAGCACCAGTGGAGAGCTACAAAATCATGGCTGGGGCATGTCAAGGTCATGGATGTTTCCTCAGCTGAAATTGCTCTCTCTCTCCCCTTCGCAGCCATGTATCTTTGACCTAAGTTTGCAGCTTAGAGAGCTCTCTATGCTCTGAGACTTCGGGTATTTCCATGTTGCATGCCGGGGTCACCCAAAGGCTGCCCTCCGGATCAGACTTACTCTATATTCAGACTGTGAAATACAAGTGCAACCCCGGGCACAGCCCAAGGGACTCTGTCTAAGCCTGTCTGGCAGTTCAATACTCTGCCAGGCCCCGGGCACACGGCAGGGGCAGTCTGCAGCGTGCCGCGGGGCAAGCCTGTGATCAGGAGCTGTGGCCCACACACCTTCAGGTTCCCAGCCCTTGTCAGCTGTAATGCAGACACAGCCTGGGGAGCTGGAGAACGAGATCGTGCTTGTCTCCATCCCAGAGAGCCTCTAGAGCCAGAGGCTGAATGTGCCACATCTACACCTGTGAATCACACACGTACGTAACAGAAGGCAGTCAACATCTTTATTAAATAAACTAGTAAGTACTTAAAACTGCAAGCCAAATGGGACCAATCTTCATTTAATGTGGCCAGACCTGTCTCCATGATTCATAACATCAGAAAGTCTGGCAAAAGTTGGAAACACACAGTGCCTGCTGCAGAACCACTCACACAATTTCCTTTAAACTGAAAATGTACACAAAATGCAGTACATAGTAACCAGATTAAAAATGCCACACCAACCAGGATAGCAGAATGTAATATTTGGTCTCATACACACTTTTTATTATATAAAAATGTTGGTTGAAAATATAAATTTCTCGCAACATCTCTGTAATGCTCACATAAACACACCCAGGTCAGAAACACAAACACTAGTGGCAAGTGGCATAGTTTTTATAATCACAGAATCATTCAAGATAGAAAAGTCTTCTAAGATCAAGTCCAACTGTTAATTTAACACTGCCAAGCATTTTTTTGCATGCAAACACAGTACAAAGGGAAGGTATTTGAAGATAATTAGGTGCCTAAAGATGCAGTGGGCATTTCAAATGCACCTGGGCATCAAACACCTTCGATTTCAACAAAATTATTTTAAAAACTGTTCAACTCTAAATATTTTCTTACATTTTCCCCAGACATGAAGTGTAACTATCCCAAAGTTACAATAATTACATCACTTCAAAGCCTAGACATCTCTTAAAGGTTTAACTTCCTAAGCTGTTCAAAACCATCTATGACATTTAATGCTTAAAAATACTCAATTCTTAAAATGGAGGAAATGGACACATCAGAACATTGCAGAGTTCATCATGTCCACACAGTAAAACAATGTATTTTTATTATCACATATGAAGAAGTTGCACTGCAGCATAGCAGGCAGCCATAATTCTGATACTGAAATTTCGTATTGTTCTTCTCAGCTTTGGTGTGTAAATACTGGTAATGGAATGTATCAGCTGATGTGTGTGTTAATGAGATATTTATCATTATTCATGCTTTTATTTTGATGGAGTATTCATAAATACTAATTCTGAGTCAGCTTTGACCTGGCAATCCCCATCAAACAGACTGATATCCTACTTGGCTGAACTTGCTCACAAGGCACATTCGTTGTTTTAAACCTGAATGTATTTCTGCCCTTGTCAACCTGCTATCTCATTATCTCACTATTCACTCACAAAAGAAATGATGAATCATGAACACTGGGGTACAGGGAACCAAATACACTCAATAAAATTAACCTCATTATGTCAGTTGTGAGTAGCATGATGAAAATCTCTGAGGGTTACTCCAACACAAGAAAAGAAGAATTGTGTTCTATTGAAAATAATGATGAACAGATACTTAGAGAAAAATCAGCAAAATCAGGGGTATAGGTGAATCTGCATTTGAGAAGCTTTGCTATGTGACATTAACAGATGAGAATTGTGACATCTTTCAAAAAGGTTTTTTGTGTATTTGGTTTGATCACTAGGTCTAGAAAATACACAAAGTAGGTAGCATTTTATACTTAAACAGAATAAAACTGTTACAAAATCAACTGAAGAGCCTGACACTCAAACTATCCATGGAATGAGGCTGTATTTTACCCATCACAAGAGGCCATCCATGTTATTCCTTGTAATGTCTATGATGCAGGCATACATTGGGAAAGGCATCAAGGTGCTCAGTACCACCATGTACAGACTGCACTGTCACCTGCAGTGCCCAGGGATGTGCAGGCAATCCCAGGATCCTGCTGTCCACACAGCCCCAGCCAAGGACCAGCTGTCTTTGTGTAGTCAGACCACTACAGATCATCCAATGACCCCAGAATTTGTCCCCAAACCACCTCCAGTGTTAGCAGGACTTAAAAATCAAGGTGAATTTCTGTGCAAGGGACACAGGTTATTTCTAGGTGGGATCATTTTATTTTACAATCACTCTGAAAGGAATTTTTCCATGTTCTTTCTAGTGTGGCTATTTTTATTTTTCCCATACACAGATGTCCTTGAGATATGCTTAAAGCCCAAACTGTGAACACTGTTTGCCAACGTCGGGTTTTCCTGTAACACGATACAGTTCTGATGTGTGTGAGACACACAGAACCTCATAACCACGCACTCTGTGGGCAGGAACACGCAGCAGAATAAGAGTCAAAAAGTCCTGCTACAAAAAAGGGCAGAGCTGACAGTGGGCCAGGGCTTCAAATGGCCAATGTCCACTCCTGAGAACAGCTGCTGCAGAAACTTGCTTTGCCTGTACTTTGTTGATAAGGCAGTGTTTTCCAGAAGAGTCAATCAAATAAAGTTTTTAAAGAACAAAGTAGTGGGATGTCATTTAAATGAGACTTGATGATTGCAAGGGGATTTATGCAAACAGTGTTTGTTACCCTGTGCAGCATGATGGCTTGTCAATCTTCCTGAGCTGCAGGATGTTTCTGTGTGTTGTAGATTCCCTTGGAAAGGCTCCCTTCTTGTAGGTGTTGCTGTCTGCTGCTGGGCATGTCTAGTACTTGCTGTTTTTTATAGAAAGAGCCATTACAGCTGTCTGGTCCCAGCTCAGTCCCAGGTTTCTGCCCAGTAATTCCCACATCAAAGACATACTTTGAAGTCAAACACCCATCTGTTTCAATGCAACTATTTTGGTTTTCATATGCAATAAGCACTATCTAATAAAAATTGTATCAACCAAAGTGGTCTAAAAACATAATTAAGTCCTCTGGCTAAGCATGGATAATTACTTTGAAATGATCTTGCATTCTATAATTGACCAAGCATTTTTTTAATATCCCTTTATATTTCAATTACTTTTCTGAGAAGTGACCAGTTCTAAGGATGTCCAGTGCAAGCTGCTGATCAGAATGCAAGTGGATGTAAATGGCTCCAGAGCTGTACCAGCTCATTCTTCTCAGCAGGGAGTATCTTGTGCAAAATGCTGACTGTCCCCTGGTGTCAGTGAAACCCACCCATGGGAGGGCACCTTTCTGCGGGTGCCAAGCATTAAGACAAGAGGCAATAGGCAGAATCTGATGCACAGGAAGTTCCACCTGCATATGAGGAAGAACTTCTTTCCAGTGACTGAGCACTGGAACAGACAGTCCACAGAGCTTGTGGAGTCTCCTCCATTGGAGATATTCCAGGAATGTCTGAATGCAATCCTGTGCCATGTGTCGCTGTTGGACACGAAATAAAAAGCCTGACTCCAAGGTAGTAGAAAGATCAGAAGAGGCTTTATTTTTCAATTCAAGCAGCCTTTTTATAACATGCTGCGCTAAGAAAGCATGTAATTGGTCTGTAAATGAACACCTCTCTCCATTGGGTATATAACAAAAACAACAACTGGGAGAAGTTATGAGAGACTCAGAAATGTTATGGTTAGAAGAAATATTGTTTACATGCATTGTCCTTGAATAAGACTTCTCCCAGGTATCTTCTCATGAGGAGGAAATCAGCCACTGACAGGCTGAAAAACCTTACAAACTCAGAAAATCAGACCCGCAGCCATGTGCTCTGGGATGACCCTGCTTGAGCAGGGAAGTTGAACCAGATGACCCAGTGTAGTCCCTTCCAGCCTGAACCATTCTGCAATTTACCTGATCATGGCCCAGAAGCTGGAAAAGCAGGTAACATTTTGACTGACACCATTTTGTAGTTGTCATTCGTATCTATACAGGAAAAGGTATCAAAGATCTGGACACACAAAAAACGAAATGCAAAAGAAGAAAAGTAACAGGCATGATCAAACCTAGGGAATCAAATGATTTCAAGTTCAAACATTGTTCTGGGGGGAGTTGGACAAATTACCAGCCCAGCCCTAAGAACCATGAATCTAGGAAGGATGTGAAGCCTCTGGGACTAATCTACACACGGAAAAGACCATTGAACAAGATTGCAACCAAAGCTTCCAAAATACATGACCATTGGAGTGCAGTACAACACATGACAAAACTGCTAATTAATGCACCTATATGCCAGAAGTGATCCTTGCAATTTCCTCTTCTGACTTTCTACTTTAATGGAGGCTGCAGGATAATAATCAGTAAATAATTCCTGTTTGAATTAGAGCTGATTTAAAGATATCTCAGGGAGATGAAGTGATTGCATTTATTGGTTGGTGTTCATTTATAAATTAGTATTGCCAGTTCACATGTATTCCTTATTTTAAGGTGAATTTGCAAAATTTTACTTTCCAGCTATGATATCTTTATGTCTCTTGGTTAACTAACAGATCAATTTAATTGTCCTATCAATTTTTTATTCCCCATGTAAAAAACCATCCCTTAACCCCTGCTGAATAAATTAGGCATTTTATATTCAGAAAGGTCTCCCAGCACTTCTATCCTCATGTCTCTTTCCAGCATTGTAGACTACAGAACAGAGCACACTATTTTTGAAGCATCTGTGTGAGACCTCTGGCCCTCCTCTTTTCTTCTCAGTGCTCCTGTTCATATACTCATGGATTGCAGTCAGCTTTTTGGCCAAAGAACAGCTCAGAGCATGTGTTCAGTTGATAACCAACCACCACTCCCCAAGTCTGTTTCCAAGTTACTGCCTCACATGACAAAGTGCTCCTCTCTGTAAGCACTGGAGTCACTCTTTGCTCTTGCACCTTCAAGTTTGTAAAGAGTTTTACAGCAACTGAAATACATTATTTACTTGTGATGATATTACACAGTGATCCCTCTTACTGTGCATCAATGACCTATGGGATGAGAACATTTATTTAGGATGTATCTGTTAATTTTTATCACCTTGATATCTTCCTTCACTGATAAAAACATCACAGTGGGGCTGACACCAGTCCATTTTAAGGTCTACTGGAAAGTCCTCTATTCAGTAAGCAAATTTTAGTTCCACTGGCATGAATTTATTGTATCTTTTAAAGTTTCTTATTCAGGGTACCATGAATTGCTTGCAGATCGTGTTGGAAACCCTCATGATCCTGTGTAAACATTATCCAGCCATCCAAATACCTACTCCTTGAGAGGCAGCTAGACAAGATTTTCTACCAATGACCCCAAAATGGCCTGTCAGTGTTATTAAAGGCATTTGGATGATGCCTTTAATAACATGCCATAATTTTTGGTCAGCTCTGAAGTGATCAGGCAGATGGGCCAGATGATAGTTTCAAGGCCCTTCCAACTGAAATAGTCTATTCCATTTCTGTGACATCCTAAATCAGAATTTTATCACTACTACTCACCAAAAACACAAATGAGAAAGACCAGCTGAACAAGGTACAACACAACATAACAGCTCAGAACTCTGACACAAGAGTCAGAATTTATTTCAAAATGTTTTGAACACAAAAGACCCACACTCACTTTGACCTGAACTTTTTAACATTATAATCTAAGGTCTTTATATTCACACTGTCTTTATACTATGGCACACATACACCTGTATTACAGTTGTCTTCCTTAAAGACATCTAAAACCAGGAAAACAAATTGTAAAAATCCACCCTAATCCATCTTAAATGTGTAAGTGTTGATCCCATATTTAAACTAATACCGCAATCTGTTGTATAAAATATGCATCACAGTCTAAAACATATATGGTATGCTGATTTTTTTTTCTTCTAAGTTGTTTCCCCAGCTCTCTGGCAAACGGCAGGGAGAAAAGCATCCATGGGTTGTGGCTTCTCCCATATAAAAGAAGTCCTAAGCACCTTCCTCATATGAGGGGCCTGTCATCAAATCTATCCTCACTCAGCTTGGCCAAAAGAAGCATTTCTAAATTAGCAAATGCTTCAAAAGGAGCAATAAAAGGAAGGTTCAGCAAAACAGTTTTTTGACTTTTAAATCCAAGAGCCATGAATCTCTTGCAGGGGAAAAAACAGTTCCATCATCCTGTGCAGCACTGTCACTACTTCAGTGTAAGGTAGTTTCTTTAAATACTCCACCCTGGTAGTGCACGTGACATTCAAGCTGATACCTTCATCAGGATCTAATGTAGTTCTGATGAATCCTGCTCAGTGACAGGTTTATACAGGTCATGCTCAGAAGTTACTTTAGCTAGTGACAGTGATTCATTTTCTGGTAAGAAACTAATTATAAAGATTTGAAATTTGCAATTGCTCAGCAGAAGGGCAACAGTACTTCCTTTAAACAAAGTCATGCACAATGTATTAGTAAATATATTTTTAACAATAATTCTTTCTCCATGTATAGACCCTAGTCTGCCTAGTCAAAGTAAAATGCTCTCATTGTGTACCACAATCTCGGCCCTAGAATGACTGTCCACCCACCACTAAATAACTGTGCACCAAAAATGTTCTTTAGTACCAAGATTCAAGAAGGAAGATTTTTGTATTCTTTTCTTGGGGGTAAAAAAGAAAACCCAAAAAACAAACAAGACCAAAACCAAAACCAACCAAAAAAAAATCTAAGGAAATTTATTTTATTTATTCACTTGCATAAACAACAGAACCACTAGAGAGTCCTCATCACAGCAGTGTTATACATATGAAGCACACTAATAAGACAAATTTATCCCAGTACATTATTGCAATGGAGAGATTGAGAGTTTACTATGGGAGGGTCCCCACACTACTGGGAAGCTGGACAGAGCAGAAATATGAGAAGGAAGCAGAAATAAATACTCCCTCTTGTTCCCACAAGCAAGTTTTCTTTTCTCTTCTCTACAACCACCTGAGTGCTTTGGCTCCCTACACCACTGCAAAACACTAAGCCTGCAGCAGTGCCAGATCACAAGCTGTGATCTGTTGTGAGCTGTGGCTGTTGCTCTTTCCCTCACCCTGCACCTCCATCCTGTTCTTCTGATGTCCATCATAACCACTTCATCCCTCCTTCTGTAAGGTCACATTAGATTTTCAGCCCAGTTCACAGTGCAGCCACTGCAACATTTTTACACACAGGACAGAGTGATGCAGAGGCAGCAGGAAATAGCAGGGAATGTCCCTGCATCTCATGTTTCAGCCCTACCTATTCACACTGCAGCACTTTCAGTGTCTGTGACAAGCAATTATGCTGCAGCTAAGACACATTTTCAGGTGCTGCATTCAGGTGTTCTTTTGGATGTGCTAAAAATCTCCACTGCTTCATCCTCTGAGGAAGCAATCTGAAAACGAGTCTCGGCTTAACATACTGCTAGAATGTACTTAAGAAGCTGCAAAACGAGTAACACTGAAAACTCAAACAAGAACTTGCATGTGACTAAACAAACATACTAGAAAATTTTTCTAGAAGCCTATTACAACTTGCTGAAGTATTGAAAAACACTAGAAGGGTGGTCCTATGCAGAGTAAGAGACCAACAGGAGGGTGCAGTGGAAGGGCACATTGGGGACAATAATTTATTCACAGTGTGGCAGACAGTGTCCGGCTCCTCTCGGGTGGCAGCTCCTCAATGTCAGACCCAGAGAACACTTTGCATTTGTCTTTTATCAGCTGACACTCTCTTGGCCTGTATTGTACACCAGTTTCTCAAGGGAAAAAGAAGAGCTAAGATAAGTATGGCCCTAGTGACCCCTGCTTTTTGAACACAGCTACTTGTCTACAAGACATACAGAGGTGTCCAAAACCTCAAGTGAATGTGGCAGGCATAGAAGACTGGGAGCTATTCTTATCTCACTGCCCTCTATAAACACCATGGCCAACCACGTCCTTACAGTCCCATACAGCTGTCAGCATCTAAATGCTTTGTAGCCTCCAAATGGGCCAGCCCTACAGTGACAGACTGAATAATAGAAAGATTACAGGTTGTGTAACTCCATTACAGTATGGAGGTGCTTTGCAATCAGTCAATGTTTCTTTTCACACTCCTGCAGGGAAAAATCCCAGCCAAGATTTTATTGCTCTTTTGCTGTAAGGCAAATAATTTCTCAGCTCTCCAACATCTCTGGCCCCTGTGTTTATAGTCCCAGGCTCTCTCAGGTCCAGACCACTTTGTTTCCTATTGTTTTCCCAAATGCTTTAGAAACTTTTAAATCTGAAGAGGAGCTTTGAATGTGCTATGATAGCAAGTCCTAGGAAAGCACCTCAGAAAGGGTTCTGCAGTTTTAGGAAATCAATGTACTGCAAGCTTTAGTTACTTTATTGAAATACAGTGAATTGTTACAGTCAGGTCCCCTATTCTTTACAGCAGGGAAGGACTGAGCATTTATTCTGTTAGCAATGCTTATATAACCAATCAAATCAAGATTGGTTATAGAAAAACAGAAAACCTAATAAAAACTAAAGTACATGGTGATTTTCCACCATTTATCTTAATTTTAATAGTTTGTTCTCAAAAGGTAAACACATTTTTGAGGTCTGGAAAAAAATAAACAGCTCTTTTACAGAGTTGGTATAGCCTGTATAAAATATATACAGGTGGGTAATGCAATAGGTAAGTAGATAGGTAAATATAATAGATAAGGAATTTAAAAGTCCATGAATTTTTAGCTTCAACTTTTCTAGAGGTTTGCTTTGTGCTCTGGACACAGCATTTCCCTTCTGAATGTCCCTGTCTTTTGAAGGAAAGTAAACAAAAATCCCACCTTTTCCAAAGCAATTTATGAATGAAGTGAGTAGCTCTTTGATCAGATTCAGCTTTCTAAGTTGTCCACAGGGGACTAGTGATGGCAGTTCTTCATGACTGTATCAACTCTGAATTTGCATTTGACTCATACACATTTAAAACTCCCACACCCTCAGCCAGAGATTGCAAAAAAATATTGTAAGTGAGATGAGCTTTATAACTGTTTTCACAAAAAACAAGTCTGAATGGCACAGGTAAGGATCATTTTGTAATGAGGCATTTCCACCCTGTTCCAATGACTTTTTGACATCTCTTCTTATAGTTACAGGCCCTGGAAATCTTCAGTGTTAAGACATAAAAGGTAAGAACTCTTGATTTCTGGGCAGGAAAAGGTAGGACACGACAAAACAGGCGCATTCAGATGATAGCCCTCAGTTGTGCTGTGCAGGAGCACTGTCCACTGACCTAAGCAAGCATCTGAATCTGTCTCTGCTATTTATTTGATTGAAGATGAGGTGCAAATGATGGCAGAAGAAATTCAAAGGACAGAATAAACTGAAAGCTATAAATGGGACTGTCTGTATTCTACAAAAGCTCCCCCAACAGAGTGGGACAGACATAGCCATAGTTTTTCCAGAGTTGTTGCCAGCTGGCCACTGTGAGACACAAGGGTGTGGGGAGCTAGTCACCCAGGCAGAGTGACAGAGGAGCAGCTCCTGCTCTCATCAGTGGAGAGACACCTCAAGCACAAGCCAAGGTCAGGTGTTTGAGCATGACACTGCAGGAAAGTGTTCATCTCTGTGAGTGGCCTACAGAGCCCCATAGCGAGGGATTTGGAGGCACTGGTGGATGAACAGCTGGATATAATCCGTTAATGTGTACTTTTAGCTCAGAAACCAGCCACACCCTGAGCTGCATCAAAAGTGTGGCCAGCAGGTCAAGGGAGGTGATTTTCTCACTACTTGGCTCTCTTGAGATCCTCACCTGGATGCAGTACTGCATCCAGTTCTTTGGTCCCCTGCACAGGAAAGACATTGGGCCTGTTAGAGTGGATCCAGAGGAGGCCATGAAAATGGTCAGAGGGCTGGAGCATCTCTCCTATGCAGACAGGCTGAGAGAGTTGGGGTTGTTCAGCCTGGAGAAGAGAAAGCTCCAGGGAGACATTACTGTGTAAGTTTCAATAGTTAAAGTTTCAAGTCATTAAATACATAAAGTTTCAATACATTAAAAACACAGACATACTTTTTACCAAGGCCTCCAGTGACAAGATGAAGGGCAACAGTTTATACTGAATGAGGGCAGGTTTAGATTAGATGTAAGGAAGAAATTCTTCCCTGTGAGGGTGCTGAGGCACTGGCATGGCTTGCCCAGAGAAGCTGTGGATGTCCCTCACCAACACACTGGAAGTGTTTGAGGCCAGGCTGGATGGGACTTGGAACAACCTGGTCTAGTGAAAGGTGTCCCTGTCCATGGCAGGGTGTTGGAAATAGAGATCTTTAAGGTCGTTATCCATGATCCTATGATACAGATATAAAGTTGGCAATAGCCTATGAATTTCAGACTCAGATCCTCAATCTTCAAAACAAAATCTGTAAGTTCCCATAACTGTAATCCCTTTATAGTATTTAGGTGTAATTTCCAAACAATTACATGTTTGGTCTGTGTTTGTGTTTGGGTTTTTTTCCTAACACAGTGTAAAAAATTTCAACACAACTACTACTTTAAAAGTTGCAACAGCAGCAATTCCTACCAGTTAGCAAGTAACAAAATATATTTTCACATTGGTCATTAAAAACTAGATAAAGCAATGTATCTGGGAATGTTGTTTTTTGTGGCCATCACCGCTTGGAAAATGAACTAATCAGGTGCCAGGTCTTTTCTGTTGTCCAGCAGGAAACCACCTTCAAGAAACAGTCTTCTATTTCTATCTGAGAACAAAGTAAGAGAAGACAATCTTGCTAAATCAAGGTTGTCACATCATTAAATGTGTAAAGGGAAGCGAATTAGAGCAGGAAAAGACAACTAAGAACCAAATAACTATGTAGGATTCAATGGAAAAGATCTAGAAGGAGTAACCACACTTGGGATATTATAAGAAGAGACAAAGGGAGATCTACAAATCAAATGTACCTCACAACCACTGCTGTAACACTGAGTTTTAGAAGTCTCAGGGTGTTGGATGGGAGATAAAGGACTACATTGCCTGAGTACGACCTGCTGCCTTTGCTACAAAGATTCTCTGGCTCTGCCTGATGACACCACAGTTAGAACATTTAAGATCTCTCACACTGAGTGACGTGCAAGGGAGTACAAACTTCAGCAGCAAGCAGTCTTGTGGGGAAAAAAAAAAAATGACAATGCCCTTGAGTAAGTAAAGCTAAATAATACATCTCAATTGAGGGATGTTGCTTTCAATATAAAGCCCCCCACCTCCTGGCCCTGGTTCAGCAAGACTCAGCAGAACTCCTGCCAACACCAAGCTGCTGCTTCCCGCGGCACAGCGCGCATCCTCTGAGGCCGCCTGCTCAGCTGCTTCCCAGCGCCAAAAACAGGGACCATGTGAGCTCCTTGGCAATGCCCTCCCCAGGGATCCCACACACCTCCCTGCAGCAGTTGGAACCAACACACTGAGTGCTGGAGATCACAAGCCTGTAGAGATCTCTGGCTGCACAGCATCTGCCCAGGTCACACACCTGAGAAGTGGTGTATTACACACACCCCTGCTGCAGAGCCACTGAGGAGGGATAACACCACGTGTTCTCAAATTAAGAAAATATTCCCCCTTCCACACTCCCTGCCTAGCTGAGCTGCCTGACCTAGGAAACGTATTAAGCTCTTTATCTAATCAACAGAAAGAGAGGCATATCCACAACCTAACTATTTAGGTAACCCAAGGTAACTAAGCTCTCAATTTAGACTTCTTAATTAGGTAAATACGGTGATGTCAATTCTATTTTGTCAATAAAGAGAGACAAGCCTATCACTGGTGCCAGCTGATGTAGGATAATTTGTATATTTTACACTAACAAATAATATCCATTGCACAGTTTTTTTAACAATTGTTTGATTTTTGGCCACATAAATTACTAGAAAATTATGCCATTCATGTAAGGACCTGGAATTCTAATGATCAAGAATTGATGCAAATCCTTCAGGTCTAAGTCCTCAAATGTGGACTGTATGTGCTGTAATCAGGGCACACTGGCATCACTGAAAATTAGTGCAAAGAGGATCCAGCAAAAATGCCTTGTTTGAAAAGCAATCTCATTTTCTAAAAGAAGGCACTTTTTTGGATAAGCTCTGAGCTTTTAAAACTTGATGAACAGAGACTATTAGTTCTCTGGAACTTTAGATAATCTGCTTTGTGAGCTTTTTTAAATATCTTGAAATCCACTTCCTCAAGGCTTTTGTGAGGTAGGAGCAGGAGGTTTAATTATTCACTAGCAGTTTAATTTCTGTGCACAATAGGAAGAGAGCATGATGCTACAATCCCACCATGAAAGGAAATCCTATAAAGGTTAGCATGTGTTCCAAAATCGAAGCTAGCAGTCACCAAATCACTCAGCATGTCTCATGCTGACAGAGAAGTCTCAGCCAGGGGAGAAAGTGACCGTGTATGCTATCTTGAAGAAATCTATTTATAATCTTCTTTACTCTGCAAGAATGAAACTCATCCTGTCTTCTTCCCAAATTAATATAAGACAGTGTTCATGGGCAATCCTGAAGCCTTCCCTTCCTCTGGCACATGTATGCTCAAAGCAGATCAGCAGCGGTCCAAATAACACCTCAGTGGCATGGGGAGCAACCTTAAGGGGAGAAATTTCCAATTATTAGTCAAACCAAGGCTTCACAGCTGAGGTTGCCAATAAAAACATTGTTGAAATAGTTCAAGGTCCTTCTCTGATTCACTTATCCACATAAAATAACATGTAATACCACAAGTGATTTCAGTGAAACCAATGGGCACCATACACAGCAACACAGAAAAGGAGGAGCAACTGGGAAACTTGAGACTACAGTTTATTACATTGATCCTTTTCCATCAGGCAACAACCTGGTATGTTCAATTTAAACTCACTCTTCTGCTGAAGCTGCTACTTTTACAAATCTCGGAACTTTTTTATTCATCAGATCAGTTTTCACATTAATAGCTTCTTACAGTGAGTCTCACTGTACTTGTAAACATTAATGGCATGACAATTTTGAGAGGCACAGCCCCTTTTTCTATCAAATTTACAAAATAAAAGAGCAAGTAATATACTTGACATCAGTCACTAAGCAGGCAGCAAAACGTGTAGGAAAAATCTCTTCTGCTCAGACATTTGCTTCTGGACTCTGATCACTATCATCACTATTAGGCCAAAGTCAGTGCTAAAATACTGCCAGGGATAATTAATCTATATTAAATAAGCAAAGATGAAACTTTTTATCCTTTTATTGACAGATTTTAAGACTTGCAAATTGTTTCTAAAGGGCAGCAAAGACCACATTCCTCAGGGAGGACTAAAACTACTTTTTGCACTAAAGAAAAAAGATGTTTCTAAGTGCTTAGCTGCCACCAACATCTCTGCAGAAGCAAAAGGTTTTCATACTTTTAAACCAGGGCACTAGATAAAAAAATACAAAAAACTGGCAGTGCCCAGAAGATGGACAGACGTCACACTCCTCTTGTATTTTGTATCTAGGGAACACGCTTGATTAAAGAATTAAATTCCTTCTAGGTAAGCAAGATTTAGTTGGCTTTAAATCAAGGTTCGATTATAATATCTGTTACAATACAATTCTTATTAATGATAGTTCTAATTGCAGTATTCACTATCCCCTTCCAAACCCAGCTAGACAGCCTCCTGGTGACAAAGAATTTTGATTAAATCCCTTATGTAGTTCAATTTTCCTCTCAGCTACACATGCAGAGCTCCCACTTGAAGTGGTACAGATGTTTCTGAAAGTGAGACCAGAGAAATAACATCCTCCTGTACTCATCTGGCACAAAGTGCTTGCACAAGGCTGATGTTCATCCAGTCATGCTCATAGATACACAGATGACACTCTGCAAAGTTATTCTGAATTCATGTTAGTCTTTCTGAGAGTATGTCAGTATAGACAAATCTCTGGGTATTATTATGCACACTTAAGGCTGGGTTGATTTTGATCCAAGAAAAATAGGCAGATCTTTTTTGGCAAGAACTATTTCAAGGGAATTGCATTACATTTCTATTGTGTTAAATGGAAAATAGTGTTTTTAATCATGATAAATCAAGCATATTCTATGAATTACTGTTCATCTATATCTATGCAGTAGGCTTTTGTTATATAAAGAGCTTTCAACTTCACAGACATAACCATAATTCTCAACACTACACCACTGCCAAAGCTAAAGAAACAATATAAAGTAATTCTGGCACTATATGGGAAAAGAAGATGATACAAATTTGTCCTAAGACACTCGGAAAAGAACAATTAATCATTTGTTCTGCTTTAAAGAAGAGCCTGCTTCTTAAAACAGAATTAATTTCTACAGTTCAACTGAAGTAAATGGAGTAGTATTCATTTATTTCAATGTGGAATTTCACTTTAAGCATTAAAAAAAAAATTAAAAAAATCAACTTCTCAGTATTGAAATACTGAAGTAGAGAGGGCGGTGCTGGATTCTTCTCCCTGGGATCCAGGACATGTGGGAATACTTCCCAGCTGCATGGGAGAATTAGACTGGACATTAGGCAGCATTTCTTCACTATGTGGGGGGGCCCAACACTGGAGAGGTGGTTGATCCCCCAAATCTGTCAGTGTATAAGAGGCATTTGGACAATGACCTTCACAACTTTACCTTTTGGTCAGCCCTGATGTCATTAGGCAGTTGGAAGAGATGATCATTTTAGATCACTTCCAACGGAAATATTATATTCTGTTGGAAATCTATCTAGTGTAATTTTGGGGTCATAGTCCTACCCTAAAACGTCTATGAAAATTTTTCTGAGAGAAGTCTAGTTTAATAAATAATTAAATATTTACCATGTCTTTATTGTCACACTCAAGTCAGTTCCAGCACACTAGAAACACGGGTTATCATCAGTTCCTTAAAAACGGTAATTGTACTATAAATCAGAGTTTTACAGGTGGCCAATGAGAACGATGAAGAGGTTAAGAATCCAGCTCTGCCACATGGGACAGCACAAGAGAACATCAACTCTGAATAACTTGGGAAAAAAAGCTGCCCTCTCACTCTCATTATCATGAGCAGATTTAGACTAGTACTCACTAAGCTGGTGTGAAGGCACACCATCATCCAGCAGGCGGGCCAGGAATGGGATTCAGCTTCCTGGAGTGCAGGTTTTACCCACAGTCTCCAGACAGAGCATATCCCTCCTCAGTGAAGGTTTTGTTGAGGGACATTTCTAACTGAAAGTTGCATTTTGTATCATCTTCATAAATCTTTGAAAATTCTACACAGCTAATTCCCATTGCCAGAATCAACAGATTTAAATCATAGGAAACAAAACTGCAGAAAATGCCTTCATTCCTTTTATGCATTCCAGAATTAATGAGTTTGATTGTACTACTGTCAGCAGTCCAATGTAACCCAAAGACCCAATCAAGATTAGGTCACCATTACAACAGGCATGAAGAAGGAGGCACTTCATATCTCAAACTGCCTGCAATCTCTCTACAGGAGGCAGACAAAGTACAACTATCATTTTGCAGATGGAAAACAGAAGGAGTAAGCAGATTGCCAAAGGCTTTGAGAAGCTTGCTCAAGGAAATCTGTGACAAAAAATATGACATAAACCAGTGCTGCTGCAAATGCATTTCAGTGTCAGTGCTCTGCCTTATCTATTAATCCCATTACAGTAATATTGTGTCAGGTAACTTTTGAGACTCAACATGGATGCTGGATGCTAAGAAGAAATTATTATATTTGTTAACAAAAATAAGCATACAAGAATCTCACCACATCTTTCCATGGTTTACTAAGATTGGGACTTGGTTTCATGTTCTATCACAGATCCCCTATCTAATCTTCTGCAATTATCTGGACATCTATTTGTGTACTTAAATCAGGCTGTGCAAAGCTGAAAACTTAGCAGGTGATTTACAGGACCAAAGTTAGGCACTAAGACGTCTTATGAAAGGGCAATTAGGTACTTCTGAAGGGTAATCCAAACATCCTGCTCTAATTGTAAAGCAGCAGAGAATTACTCCTAAGGGGGACAAAAAATAATTAAAAACAATCTCCTTAAACAAAGAAGTCCTTTCTAAATTGCTCCCTAGGGAGACTGCACCTTAACTCCTGCTGCCACTGGAACTTTAAGGCACCACAATGCTTTTGGGAAGCAGAGCACCCTGAAATTATGCATCGAGTTGATCAAGGAGAGAAAGAGGAAAAGCTGCCACATGTAACAGCCTAATAGCTGGAGTGCTGACAGCAGAAGTGTAAAACTCAATCACAGTTCTCCTTCCTTGAGGAGATTCCAGTTCTCACTTCCCACTCTTCCAGAACATATAGGGTTGTCAGACTAGAAACCACCCTGCTACATCTCTGCCTTGGTGATGAATCATAAAATCCTAGAGGACGAGTAGACAGAACTCTAAAGCTCCGCCAAACATCTGGGGTTCCAGCCTTAGGTCCTCTCTGGACTCCTCCTGCATGGACCACCAGGACAAGTCATTCAGACAGTTTACTCCTAAAAACTGGGGGTTGCTACAGGCCTTTTACTCCTGCAGTGCCAGCAGTCCCTTTCTGTCCATATTCTCTGCCATCACTCCCCAACACATGGTAAATGCATACACCTATGAGAGCAAAGGAAAGAGGGGAAGTAAGACACCACAGAGCCCACAGCCCACTCCTCACTGGAGTGTCCCTAAGGATTCATAACTTGCTCTGTCAGAAGAGAATCCATTTTCTCTCCTCTCCTCTCCTCTCCTCTCCTCTCCTCTCCTCTCCTCTCCTCTCTCCTCTCCTCTCCTCTCCTCTCCCTTTCA
>VZUI01087661.1:0-44384 GCA_013401135.1 Cettia cetti | reverse complement strand
CCTCTCCTCTCCTCTCCTCTCCTCTCCTCTCCTCTCCTCTCCTCTCCTCTCCCTTTCAAGACAGGAATAATTAGTGGGCAGGCAACGTTTCTTCTATGCTTGCACAAAAAAGCCTAGTCCTTCAGGACCAACCATGCTTGTGCTGAGGAGCTGTATCACCACACTGCGTTGGTATGACGTAGAAGCCACTGAAAGACATTACATGGCCTGCCCAGCTGGCACCACCACATGGGAAAATCATAGGACAAAAAAAGGAAAAGGTATTGAATTAATCCCCAAAGGCAAGGATTGCACTACAACTCCTTCCATATCCCTGCATGAGTGCCTGCACCAAATACCCTCTTGCCTGCTCCTTTCCTTGTCCATGACTCTTGCATTCTTCACTGCTCATTGTCCCAAGCTAAACTGGAGGGAGTGGGAAAATTCACCCTTCTTCTCCCCAGGAATGTAATGGTTGCAGTTCAGGATGTGGCAGGCGAGTTACAACCCTCTTCTAATGCGAGAGCCAGCTGGGGATAGGTTTGTCATGTCTGAAACAACTGTTCAGTTATTACACACCAAGTGGCTTCCCACAGGCTGTGTCTTTGGCTCTCTGCTCTGCTTGATCTTGGATTCAGAGCTGTGCTCCAAGCACTCCAGTGAGGTCAGGCTTTCCTGGGCATCCAAACAATCCCTGGATCTTGATGGAGTCCAGTCAGTGCATGGTTCCCTCACCTCTCATAACACAGTATCTCCTCACAGGTATCTGTGCCCCAGAGTGTCACATAGGCTGAATATGGAGACAACTTGAGAGCTATACATGTTGTGCAATATTAAGCAGCTCTGAAAAGCAGCATTTCTAGATTATTTCCTTGCACTGAGGCATCTTAGTTTTTCCTAACTCCCATTTTAGGTGCCAAGGCAGAGGTTCTGGAGTTATCTGCAGACTTCCCTATAACTTAGCTACCCAATTTCTAAAGCAGGACTCAGAGGAGTGTGGCGAGGATAAGTATTAAGTACATTGAGGCCTAACAAGATCACATAAATAAGGCAGAGATCATGCCAAGATAAATACCAGGCACATTCAGAATCTCATCAGTACACAAAGAAACTGTACTGGACCCTGACAAAACTGTTTTAAACTAAAACTCAACACTTACATGTCATCTTACCCACATGCTTTATATAGATCACTGGAAGGAAACACTTTATCCACTAACCATGGGCTCAATTTAAAAACATCACCACCGAAGACTGCTGGCACCAGCAGTGGAACTGAGGTGATGAGCTTCCCCTGATATCTGTTCTAATCTGGGAGTCAAGAGAGGTTGCATAGCACCAGCAGCAAGATCTATGGAGAAGGCACAGTTTACACTGGAGATTGATTTAATGAGTTTATTTTATAAAGTCTTTTATGTCAAAGCCAACTTACAACAGCCTCATCTAAGACACTATCTAATATCAACAGGAGTATTCAGCATCTTGTTATCTTTTCACATTTACCATTCACACTCTCTGAAGTTATCCAGAAAAAATGTGCTTTGTGGGAGCCACCAGGCTCAAATTTTTTGCGTATTTCAGTTCTGACATTTAAATTTATCTTGAACTAACTAGGGGTGGGAGGTGACAATTTTATTTCATAAAACCTTCTGAAGTTTGGACAGGAAGAGAAACATCTTTCAGCATCTTCACAAAAATAATTTCAAAACATCTATTTTCATATCTAAGTTACAGAGAAATGTCTACAAGAGCTGAGACTGGAATGGGAGATCCATGTGCTTAACATTTTCTAATTCAAACTAGAAATCCTCATTAGATCACCCTACTTTGAATATATAAATGTATATACAGGCACTTAAACCCAGACAACCTCCACCCCGAGCCAGTGTACTAACTCCCATACAACCTTTGGAATGGTGGCATTATTGAAATGATAGAAAAAGTTTATTGAAAGTATGAACAGTTTTACTTCATTAGTTATATTTATTGGAAAATGTTCCCATCTTGCTCCAGTTGTAAGACACAAGTACAAAGCTGAAGGAAAGCAACAGCTACCAGAGAGAACTTTCCTATCATCCTGAAGACTAGAGGAAAACACTACCTCACTATCTAGGCCCAGATCAGAAGCTTCAATTCCTACATAACCTGCATGTTAGCTTCTTAAGGAAAGCATCTCATAAAATGGGCAGCTCTTGAAGTGAACTTCCCAGCTGGACACTCAGACTGCAGAGATTTTTGCATCCTTTTGACAACTTACATAACTACATACAAAGCATAACACCATAAACTGATTTAAAGAACATTTTGAACATTTTCTTCTTCAGCGTAAGCAGCTCCATTAACCAGCTCGCCACATAAGATTAACTCAAGTCCATAAAGCAGGTGTTTAAATAGACCTTGTATTGATCTCTTCAATCTGGAATGAATTTTACTGCCAATACATGGACACATGCTTTTAAGATATATATAATCATTAACTGTCTGTGTCACGATCACAGGCTGTAAAAATATGAACCCAGCATTTTGACTGTTTCACGCTCAATTTCATTAGCTAATAAAATGGCTTAATGAATCAGGTCTGCAGCTTCTTCTGCAAAGCTCTCACCACTGAACTCTACCCCTGGCAAATCTGCCAGCAGGCACATCTAGCTACTGTAGTCTCAGTAGCTACATACAGCTCAGATAGAAGTGAAATAGGCAAGAAACCCATCCAAACATTAGCCAATGGATTATAAGTGACAGAACAAAAAAAACCCCACATATATATATACAACAGACATCTGAAATGGGCAATCACTCTTGAATGTGAAGCAGTTGGTATCAAGAGAACATCCGGAACATGCCTTACCTGTGTAGTGCACCACACACGTCTGACCCTTCTTTGGAAATGTCCGTCCTGTTAAAATTATAAAAGGTTATTCTTTTATTTTCTCTGATTGACCTGGCTATGCAAGTTTATCTTTGAAGAGGAAAATGCTGAACTGAGATCTGGTATTAGCCATTTGGTTACTTCAGGATGCCTGAGACATCCACATGACAGCTGTAGATATAAGTGGCTCCTCATACAACTTGAAGCACAAGTCTTATGAGGAACGGCTGAGGGAGCTGGAGGTGTTTGGCCTGGAGTAAAGGAGGCTCAGGGGGGACCTTATTGCTCTCTACAACTTCCTGACAGGAGGTTGTATTGAAGCAGAGATCAGTCTCTTCTCCCAGAGAACAAGTGGAAGGTAAAAGTGAGGGGAAAAGTATGGGAAAAAGGCCTCCAGTTGCACTGGGTTAGGTTTAGATTGGATCTTAGGAAACATTTCTTCACAGAAAAGGTTGTAAAGCATTGGGTTGTAAAACACTGACTGCCCAGGCAAGTGATGGAGTCACAATTCTTTTAAGTGTTCAGAAAACACGTGCATATGGCATCTGAAGACATGGTTTAATGGTGGTGGTGCTGGGTTGATGGTTGGACTTGATGATCTTAGAAGTCTCTTCCAACTTTAACAACTCCATGATTCCATGACTATGTGTTACCAAATCACTAATATGCAAGACAGGAATGGGATGGTTTAGGGTAAAAGGTCCCAGCTTGGGTGCTATTTAGCTCTTAGACCAAGTAACACTTTTCTTAGATAACTCTCCCTATATATGTGTGCATTGCATATGCATTTACATTCTGTAAGTGCAAAAGAAGTCAAAACTTCATGGATTATAACTTTTAATAATTCTCAGAACGTTTTTGCTATATTTTTTCAAATAAAGTCTCAGTCTGACATTGTGAGAAAATCCATTTGTATTCACATCTCTAATGCCTTTCACTCAAGAAAGACAGCTCTGTGAGGGCATCTTTAATTAGCAGAGATGGGTTTTACAGAAATTTTCACAGACAAAAGCAGTTTAATTTTGTAGAATCAGGCAACACTAAAGCAGTAGTACACTGAGTTCTTTTAAGAGTCTGGTAGCTCCTGCTAAAACGTTCACACTGAAAGGAAAGTAAACTTAAATTATTTGCTTGACACTGGAAAATTAAATTACCATTTCCATTTTACCTATTCTAAGTACTGCAAAAGGTACTAAAAACTAAGGGATGACTCTCAAGGCTCAATTAGGCGCCAGTGGTGTATAAAAGATGCTAACCTTGATTTCTCAAGGCTGGCCAGGGGAGTGAGCAGGTTCAGAAGAACTTAAAAGTATTGGTGAGGTTAATTATTAAGGAACATCTTTGAGAGAAAGCTAAAAACTCGGGATTGTGTTAGGTTGCCCACAGCAACCTGTGCTGTGGATAACCCATCCCTGAAATGTTCAAGGTCAGGCTGGATGGGGCTTGGAGCAACCAGGTCTAGTGGAGGGTGTCCCTGCCCATGGCAGGGAGGTTGAAACAAGATGATCTTTAAGGTCCCTTCCAACCAAACCATTCTATGATTCTATGAAACTCAAGAGGCTCATCTCTTAGCTTGACTTTCTGGCTCTTTGGTCAGAATTAACATGATAACAAGCTCTGCATTACAGGGCACTTCACAGGATATAAACCGGCAGGTAAGACACAAGCTATGGCCTTAGGGCTCACACACCAAAACCACGAGCATAAATGGCAGAGGGCAGGCTAATATGATGAACCAAGATTTACAACAGAAAAATTGAGAAAGTGGTCCTTCCAAGCACCATCTGAACAGCCTTGTTCATTGGCTTAGCTGGCTGGAATATCCCTAGCTGCACATTGCACAAAATGCAGTACAGTAGGTATGTAGTAAGGGCACCATGGTATGCTAAAGTGGGATTCATCTCTTTTAAATTCAAAGCCATCTAAACCACAGGCAACTATCATATGCCAGTCTCCTGGGCTTCCTCTACTGACAGCAAAGAATTAGCAGTGTTTTGAGAAAGCCAGCCTGTCCAAAGAAAGGCAAGACAAATTATTCTTTGTAGATGGCCACAGGGAAAACCCAGAAGACTGCTTTAGACTAGCCAGCTAACCTGAGGAAAGTTATGTGACATGAATCCTACCCCCAGTAAAAAAGGTATTATTAAAACGATGCACTATTATCTGAGAAGAGCAGTTTCAGACCTTATGGACACACACTCTGCTGTGTGAGTGTACCACCAGCAAAGCCAATGAAGCTATGTATTTTCAGATCAAAGCCAAATTAAAAGCTGAGATTTGCAAGACCACTGACTCACTGTGGCTTAAGAAAGTGTTTAAAGTCAGCTGATTTTGATTAAGACTTGCAACCAAGAGAACTAATCCATATAACCTTATTTGGAATTGCATATGACTTGCAATGACAGCCTTGATCTATTTAATAGATAGAAAGTACTGCTATAAGGTAGTTCTACCCTCTTTCCTACTCCCAACTCAGCACCATTACTTATGTGGCTGTAAGTATTCTTCTTTTACATCTGTGCAACCAAGAGAAGAATTCGATCTCTAGAGCTAAAGAGCACAGAGGGAGAAGCCAATTTAAAAGCATACACAAAGAAAGGAAAGATACTGGGCCAAGAAACTTAATCTGTGATCAACTTGAACGAATTATTTATGGTTGTATATCAGCCAACGATGAATCTGGCCTATTATATACCTACATATTAGAAATTACGTTCTCTTAAAAAAACCGAAACACAAAACCCTCACGGAATTATATTATAATGCCAAAGAAGGGCAGAACATCGAGAATTGGCTCTCGAAAGCCAAACGTGCGCCAAGGAGAGGTGACTGCCACCCGGGCTGCACATCAGCCCCCGCCAGCATCCCACGCTGGACCGGGAGGCGGCGGTGCCTTGGCGGGTGATGCTGGCAGGAACGGCCGGTGCACCCGGCGAGGCCGGGCTCGCCACCGGGGAAAGTTTGGGTTCCCCGCCGGGCGCCGGCGCTGACCCCGCGCTCGGGCTGCGCCGCTGTCAGCGGGCGCCACAGAAACCCCGGCCCCCTCTCCGCTCCTGCCGCCGCCGCGACCCCGGGCGGCCGCCTGGCCGCGCTCCGCCTCTCCCGCATCGGGGGTTCGTGCCCGCGGGGCTGCGGGGGCGGCCGTGCCTCCCCTCCCGCCCCCGCCGTCTCCCCGCACCGCGCTCCCCGCTCTGCCGCTGGCGAGGACGCGGCTCCCTCGCTCCCGGAGCCGCCGGGTGCCCGGCCGGACCGGGCGCCCCCGTCCCCGCGCCGCAGGGCTGCTCCCCTCACGGCCTCGTACCGTCTCCCGGAGAGATGGTCTCGATCTCCACCCCCATGGCGACACCGGCTCGACACAGCCCCGCTCCCCGGCGCGGCCGGACCCCCAGTGCGGGCAGTGCCCCTGGGCGGCCGCGGGCAGGGGCCGCCCCGGCTGCCCGTCAGCGCCCGCAGCCAATGCGGGGCAGGGGCGGGGAGCACAGGGAAGGGAGGGGAGGGGTCCGCCCGCCCCCGCGCCGAGCGCCCGGGGGCCGAGGAGAGCCCTGCGGCGGGGGTGTCCCCCGCCGGCATCGCCCCCCCCAACCCCACGGCCATGCGGGGGATGCTGCTGCCATCCCCCGGGCAGGGCTCGCTTTAGCGATGGTGCCCGGCGGAGCCCTCCCTCCCCCGGAGTCTCGCCGGTGTTTGCCCCCCTTGTGACCGTGCCCCCGGGTGGAGTCCGAGCCGCGGAGGGCTCAGGGCGTGTGCGGGAGCGGGGGTACCGGTGCGGTACTGCTGCAGGCGCGCCGGGCAGGCAGCGAGACCAAGCGCCGCGCTTCAAACCATCCAGACACCAGGACGCGGCTGAGTGCGAGTGCGGGGTCGGCATTTCCCGTTAGAAAGAGCCATGAAGGAAGGCATTCGTGCTCGCACATTACGTGTGTGCACTGAAGGGAATGTATCCCCGCTTCTGTTGGTGAACGGCAGCGTCAGGGCAGTGGTACCCACCGCTGGTTACCTCACACAGCAGCAGCAGCGGCAGGTCTCCGGCAGGCTCGCAGTGACCTTGAGTTTCAGTGCAAAACAATTCATAACTTCTTGTTCGTATCCATGTTTTAAATTGGAAAATCTATGTATGGATGCTGTTCCCATGATGTGAGATTATATATTCTACCTTGCAACAGGAGGAGTGCACCTGAAATAGACTGTTTCCTCATGCACTTACTGTGTATTTAAATCTCAGTAGTTTCCACTGCCTCTAAAGAAATAGTTCTATTTGCTGTTCTGTTTTCTGAGTTAAAAAGAAAAATGGAACCACAACATCATCAGTTTTCCAACTGAAAGAGCTGTCTGTATCCATCTAATTCCAACCTGCACTTCTCTGACATTGCTTTTTCAGGATTTTTGTCTGTTAGGAACTGGGTTCTCGTCAGGAAAAAGGATCTTACACTATATGGGCAGTTGTCAAGATGACTGAACTGAGGAATTATTGTGCTGGTTCATAACTGTGATAATGTGGCCCTTGCACGCATGCTCTGAACTACACTGGCCATCTCCACACAGCTTTTCACATTACTCTGATCAGACTGTTCCTTCACCTGGGTGTTCAATTGTATTTATCTTTCCTTGTGGGTCAGACTCTCTGATATACCAGGGCTGGCTGGCTGAGGTTCCCCAAAAATGGGCAAGTGAGGAAAATCATGAGCTCACACGAGTTCAGAAGCAGTAAAGAGGGCTGAACATGGATTCCTTTCACCTGCTTCCCACTCCAGTGAGTTCTGCATCTGTAGGTAGTGTGTACAGAATATGCAGACACTGCAGTTTATCAGAGGAGGTCTGTAGCAGTGCAAATTCTGAAAAGGGATTCTTTTCTATTGCCAATCTCAGAGTGTCATTTGATTTCTGATCAGTAGAAAGATACTAAAAATGTATTTGAGAAATAAGAAAATGCCAGGTGGGAGGTAAGTGGCACAGAAGCATTAAGAATGCATGAACATTGCTAATTCCAGAGGTGCCTCTGAGTCATTACAGAGCAACAAGGACAGCACAAGGAAAGCCAAGCACATAAGGGGAGTTATAAAGGAAAATTCTAGGTACATGGTGTCATATTAGGGCTCTTGACTTCACAAGAAAGGACTGCTTTCATCCAGGCTCCAGGTAGATGTCTGTGTCCTCTCAGATGATCAGAGCATCAGAAGGTGTAAATCCAATGAATAAAAGCAAATTATTCTTTGCTGGGTTCACTTTAGCTTTTATAATTACATGCTTCCTTTGATCAGGCCACACATCTCTCCACGATGGGAGAATAGCTGTTCTTGAGTTGTGTCTTGTGACAGGAGACTTGATCACGTAAGAGACATAGTTCAGACGGGATCACAGAATATCTGCTTCAAGTATCATCACAAGTAACAGGCCTTAAAAGCAGGCCACAGCATCCTCAGGCAGACTGACAATCATAATAAAAAAGCAAAGCCCACCGACAGCAAAATTCAGAAGCCACAAGATGGGATTGGGAGGGACCAAACTGTGACCTAAGTCTAACATGCTGTCTCTACAGTCATCCTATCCCATAGCCTCTTGCCCCATGGTGGGATTCTAAATGCTTCTTCTGGGCATGAGCTAGATTATTAAATTCCCAATACTCACATTCCCAAGACTATGGAAAGAAAGGTAAGGGCAAATTCTAAGACAGAAAATAAGAGTATCTCTGTGTTCTTGGATGAATATTTTAAAAAATCTTTGGCATCACAGATATTGAACCAAAAATAATGTTATTTTCCCCCTCACAGTATTCACTGGAGGCATTGAAATCCTTAAATACATGTTAACAAGTCTACAGCACATGAAGATCTTGGAAGAGTAGACTGAAACAAGGAATATATCTTCAGGAAAGCCTCTGAAATACAAAAAAAGTGGTTAAGAACTGGCAGAGAATTGGAGGGAAAACAGAAAGGACAAAGGGACTAAGAGGGAAAGTTCATGACCAAGGAAATGGCTAAAACCAGATTCAAATCAGACCAGATTACTGTATTAAGAATGCTCTTTGAAAGTCATTGCATGTCATCCACCTCCAGCACCTTTGGGATCCAGTGTATCTGTATCAAGGGCAAAGTCCAGTAGTGTCTCTCTCCAAAGCTGTGTAGAGCTCACGTTCCTAAACAGTCTTTTACCACAAGGCCTTCCCACAGCATGTTTTTCTATCCTGGCACCAGAAAGAGCAGGCTGAAAAAGTGGGGGTTCTCTTGGCACTCCTTCCCAAACGTTTTGATGGAACCACATGACTCCAACATCTAAGATTACTCTGTGGTCACAAAGAGGACAATTTGCCACAGTCATTATGAAAAAAACCCAAAACCTCAAAGTTTAGCAGATGAATATCCCATTTTCTTCAGTTAAAACCCCTACAGCCAGCACTGTTAACAAAATATTTAAACGTTTCCACTTTAAGAAAGACAGTTTTCAAAATTTTAGGGTGTTTTAATTTAGTTCATTAGTTCCTATATTGTGAAATCCCATTCTTCATTGTTTTTAAAGTCTACAAAGGATCTACAAATCATGTGTAATAAATTCCATATGCACACGAAGAACACCCCTGGAAGGCAAAGCACTAGACTGCCCATAAACAGAAAGCGCAAATTCTGGAAATGTAAAAATTCATTGAGGCCACAAAACCCCCCTAACAATACACACTTCCCTCACCAGCATCCATGGATAAAGAATCAGCATTACTTTGAAACCAAACTGGTGCTATATGAACAGTGAAAACAAACTAAAAATGTATTACCAATACTGACTTTTCCATTCAGTGAACCAACATGTGCGACCAAATAATTTTAATCCCAAGTGTACAGGTCATGCAAGACCAGCACCACACTGGAAAAAATCCTGACCAAAATAAACAGCAGCCTGCAGAGCTCAGCAGGTCGTGTCACTGTGAATGTTCCTGTGCATCATGAGCATTGACAAAAGAGACTCAGCCAGAATCCGTGATTCCTCTCAAAGCACATGCTTAGGGTAAGTCTGACAGCACACCCGCAGTGACAGCCATGTGATTAACAGATTAAACCCAAAAATCTCCATGTGCCCATCTTACTTCTCATCACTGCTGGTTATCAGAGGTCTGCAGCACAGTCACCTCCTCCCAACTGATACCTGTTCCAAACGTCCTGAAACAGAATAAAATTTCCTCCTGAAGCAATTATTCCGAATCCTCATCTTCCTCTTGGAACTTCTAATCCATGTCTGTATCTATAGTTTCCTCCTGCAGCTAGAGCTGCAATAGCTGTGAGTGCAAAACTGCCGCCGGATTTTTTCAGTAGCACTAAAACTGTTTTGAAAGCCACCAGCTCTCTCACCAGGCTTTCTTCCCAGCTCAGATATTCACATATTCTCTCTCACTATGCTTGTATGTGAGTCATTACAAAGGTCTTAGGCCTGATCTTCAAAGCCTTTTATAGGACCCGGTGAGGTAACCTCAGATATGCACAGAGAAGACCCCAGCTCATTGGGATATACACCACCAGCTACTAGAGTCAAGAAATCTGTAGCTTACATTCTGGAATGGAGGCAAAAATTCCACAAGACCAAGACCTTAATAATGGAGCTTGCTTCCATAAGAAATTTATGCAATTTTGCACTTCCAAACCCACATAGTTTAAACAGACTCATGGTCTCATAGGCTTGTCTCCCCAGCTCAAGGACATACTGGAGCAAGCCCAACCATTCCAATGTTGTTAGTGGTTGGAGAACAAGGAGAGAAGGAGGGAGCTGGGTTTGTTCAGCCTGTAGAAGACAGAGAGAAGGATCTCAGTTACTGTCTACAACTACCTAACGGATAATGGAGAAGATGGTGTCACACTCTTCTCAGAGATGCCCAACAAAAGGACTAGAAGCAATGGACACAAATCATAGTAAGGGCAATTCTAACTGTATAAAGATAAAAAAATCTTCACAAGATGAGTTATCAAACAAAGCCTTAAGGAACTGGAACAAACTGATGTCAGCCCTGTTCCAAGCAAGCAATTGGACCATGTGGCCCTCAAAGATCCCTCCCCCTAAAGTGATGTATGAGTCTGTAATATTTTTCATGCAACATGGAGAAGGAAATTAAAAATGGTACTGAGATTAACCACAATTCTAACATTGACTGCATGATCCTAAATCACCTTGGATCTGTTTGCAATGCATAATGCTCCAAAGTGGCTAATACACTAGCTAGCACCTCAGATGCAATATAAATATGAAATTGCAGCATCCATCCAGACTAATTAGCACACATGCAGATTGCTGCAGTGATATCGCTTCACTGCCTACTCTTTTGAAGGCAGCTTGCTGAATTGAAGATATGTTCTGAATTGCTCTATCTCAGTATTTAATTTATATAACAAGAATGATCATTCTACCTTGTTTAGATTCAAAATACTTCAGGGGAAGAGATCCCCTTTTATCATAAATAAAAGAAGACAAGTAACAACTTAGGACCCAGAGCCTAAACTCAGGGTCATGCAGTGCGGTCTCACAAATAAAATTTCCAGTAATAACAATATCTTAAGCAGACAGTCCAAGAGGACTAGATTTTCTCTTCCACCCAATATTCATAGCAAAAAATGGATTAAAAAATGTAAGCAAATCTATCTTTCAAACTGTGGAAGAATATTGGAATTACAAATATTGCATCTGTTCAGTAAACTAATTTTTCTGGCTCTGTCATTTCCTTGCCATGGAAGTTACAGAAGAACGCCAGTGGCTTTGAGACACTTTGTATTTACAGGACAATATATTTGCTAATTTCTTCAGTTAAACTATTTCTCCATAGTTTTGGTATTTATTCTGCTTGGTGGAGAAATGTCACTGGCAAGATATATTGGAAGCAGTTCAAACAACAGGAGAAAACCAAACAAGCCGCAAATATTAGCTACAAGCTTTTGATTAGTCTTTCAATGATTTTGGAAAATGTAACTGTGGAAATGAAATTAGCTGGCATTCTCAATCCTCCAGATAAATGAATCAAGGGAACTGGCTAATGGACACAGAAAATTAAGGTTGTATTTGCTTTCCTTCATTCTGCATGTGCAATTATAACACTATTTAATGAGTTTCAAGAACTCCTGACCAAAATGATCTGAAGTTCTAACTAGAAGTTCAGGAGCCAGAGAGGCAGATTTTAACATACCGGAGCAGCTACAAGTAGGAGAGCACAGAAAGATTGTAAAAAGTTGGGGTTTTTTCTGCATGATACTCCAGGGACAGCTTTAATTCCAGGTAAGTGTCAACAGATCAGCAACAGCCACCAAATCTCAGACTTTTTACATTCATCTTTAGGAGAAACACAAACACTAATCCCTCTGGTATTCAGCTCCTCATCAGGGTTGACCCAGCATTTGGCCTTTAGCACTCTTAGAGAAAGACAAGGCTGAATCAGCCATTTCAGGTTGTGCACCTATGTAGTCAAGGTGGCTGAATCCTTAAGAACAGTTATTTAGGCTTAAACTGACCAAGTGGAAACATTCCTACTAGGGAAGCAGGAAAAAGTATCTTTAATTTTATTTTCCATTACATTTGAAGGCCTTAGCTAAGATAAAAAAGAGGGTCAAAAGAGAACCATCACAGCCTTTCAGTAAAAAATGTAGATGCCACAGGACCTTCAAGTCTAGCTAATGCTTCAACTACCTTAAGGGCTGTGGATTAAAAACCTCATCCACTACAGCTCAGTTTCAGCCTACACGGACAGTTACAGGTGAACTACTTACACATGCAGGTGGATAGCAGCACAATGTTACCACTGTTTCATTTTAATTAGCAAGTTCATGTTAGAACACATTTACCAATATTTTTGTCTATATCAGGGAAGTAGGGAGATCCTATTAAGTCTAACTAGCAAGAACATTTCTATGGGAGACCAAATCAAAGGTGTTTTATTACAACGGTTTACAAATACAGCTAGGAATCAGCTTTCTTCAGACACTTCTGAAATTGTCCCAAGTAGAACCAGCAACAGCAAACTATTCAACTATCTTGGGCAACTGAAGTGTTGTCATCAAACACACCCCATACATCAAGAAAAATAAGAGAGATCCCACAATCTTTCTCAATCCATATTCTCAATCACAGTTTAACTGCCTGAGTAGATGCTGGAACCCATGTGATTCAGAACCAATTTTTATATTCTTTATAAAATTTGCTTTCTAGTGCAGTTTCCAAAACAGGTATTGCTAGGAGTTTGACTCTGTCTGCATTGTCAAACAACCAGTTTGGATACAGGATTATGTCCAGCTTATGCTGTCCTGAGTTCCTTTACAATAATAAATTATTTTCCCAGAGCTGACAGACTTTCGTGACCTTTTCAACTTACCAAGCTAGGACAAATATAAATCTGCTAAAAATATTACTATCCTTTGTTCTTCTTCAAGTCTCAATGGGTTTTCAATTGTGAGTGATCTAACTGAGTATGCACACTGTGCCAAAGAGCATTTATCCATGCAAGAGGTTCCTAAGTTATCTGATGTGTCTGGTGGAAATGATAAAAATATCACTTCAAGGGTAAATTTACATCATCATGTAAAAAAGAAGGTACTAATAAGAAACATTTTCAAAAACAAATATATTTAATGCCTATGAAGAAAAAGACTGTCATAATTTGGAAGCTGAATGTTGACTTACAGATGGAAAGACCCATTAGATCATTCATTCCCTCTCTTTGCCAAGACAGAAATATATCCTAAAGAACATTTCATGCTCTTCTGCCCAGTATAATTTTTGTAACATAAGTGCTGGAGTTTTTATTGAAAACCTGATTGCTTTATAAAGCATGCACAAGAGACTGGCATGTACATATGGGAGCAGTAAGTCAAAAAACAGTGGTTTGAGACAAAGAGGGCATTCAGAAGTGGGAAGGATGTGGGTAGAATTTATGTAGCTCTAGAAAGAGCTGTTGGTGGACTGATCACTGATAAGTTCTAGTTAGAATGGACACGGATGTAATGACTGTGCAACCATTCCTTGGCATTAATCTGTCCATGCCCATTTCCTATCCAAGTACTGCAGCTAGACCCATTAAGCCAGTTATTTATTTTAGGTATGTTAGGATAGAATGAATCATGCCCTAAAAGTATCTATTTCTCACCACTGACTTTTAAGTGAATGAGGAAGCAAGGTCTGACTTAGACAACTGTGGTGTGTATGTGCAGAGATATGTTAGAGAGCTGAGGCTCCATGCTGTTGCCTAATGGGAGCTTGGGTACTACCTTCATGTAGGCAGCTATACCTATTTACTTCAATGCAAAAATACTAAGTTGTGGGATGAATCCCACATCTACAATTAAATGAGAAATTAGTCTCATTCTTTGTGACCATGTTTGTATAACCATCCTGCTTTCCTTCCTAATTGCTCACCGGTTTTGCTTTAGCGTTGTAAAGGCCCAAAAAACATTAGGCCCTTGATGAGAGTGAGAATTAAGTGGCCTTCTGAAAAGACTTGGTTCTCTTCTCTCCAGTCCAGTGAACTACAAGGGTCTCACTCTAAATCACAAAAGGGAAGGGTTGGGCGATTAACAACTGCTTTGCCAACTCTGCTCCCCCAGATGTGCTGGACTCCTATGTTAGCAATCCATATTTGCCTTTCAGTTACAGAGGAAAGGGAGTTCCAAGAGCCACAAACATCAAGAAGGCTGTTGAAAACACTCCTGCAAGAGGGATGGACAGCTCCACTTGGAAAGATGTGATGGAGCACCTCTGGTGCCTTCCCTGTGAGCCAGAGGGATTTCAGAGAACCCAAGGTCCAGTGTCAAAGAGGTCACTGCAGTCAGTTATACACGTATGACATTTGGAGAGCTGCCATCTAGCACTGTATCCCTGAGGGTAGAAATGAGCTCACAGAATTTAAAAACTTCTACAAGAAGAGGCAAAACTTTTGCTGTAGCAGTGTCTTGCCCATTCTATGTGTCCTCATGCTAGGTGGATCTATTTACAGATGACAGATCAAGCCAGCCTGGTACCCTTGTCCCAGGCAGTTGCTCCAGAAAGGTAACACCAAGGATCTGCACGTACGAAAAAAAACAGTCTTAGAAAGAAGTGGTGACTTTCCTGCCTGAAGTCTCCTTAGTTTGAAAGTAGCCCACATAGAAAAGATGAGAGGCTTGTCTTTACACAACAATTTGCATTTGTGGGGGTTTTGTTTAATTAACCAAACTTCTTAACAATTTCTTAAATATATTTATGTAAAAATTACAATATTTCTGTAGGTGTTTCCCACTTTACATGGCATACATACAAAATAGTGTAGTTGGTGAGTAAAATCCTATTCTGAGAGCAGGAAGAGCACACAGACATATCGCTGTCAGAAGGGCACTGATTTACAAGGCGTAGATCAGTGACTGCTCTGACAGATTACGTATTTTGTTTCTTTATTAACTGTGCATAATTTTTACATTCTGTTTCAGTTAGTTTATGACAGAAAACTACTTTTAAAAATCAGATTTCAAGGCAAAGAAATGTCAGTGTGGAAGAATAAAGACTTCAGTATGCATTTATTACATAAATAAATACTCAAGCTTATCAAAAGTGTTGAAGTAAATGACACATCTACTTAAATTGGTGAATTCATGGTGAGTAGCTTTAAATTAAAATATTTTTTGAAGTAAAAATACCACAAAGTATTAGACATTTCATAAAGTTGAATTAAATTAGCATTAGAAAAATTATTACTCTTACATTTTTATTACATATTGAGCTGGCTCTCTCTTCCTCTGAAGTCACCAGGAATATTAACATCTATTTAATTAACTTGAAGCAAGATTTAGCCTGGAAGAGTTATTTTACCATGAGTAAAGGAGAAAATGAAGTCAGGAATTCAGCTTTTCCAGAAGGCACTGAACTCCAATCCACAGAGACATTTAGATACCAATCCGCCACTAGAAAAGAAATAGACAGGTAAATATATTTAAGAACCTGGAACTTAGTAGCTCTTATCCATTTGGACACAAAAAGTATTCACTCTTTCCCTGAATAGCAAATAGAGCAATGTGGAAAAACATCAATATAAATCAATATTATAAAAAAAGGCAGCACACCCTCTGCAATGATGAAGGCTGGATTAATTTTCCAACACTCGTTATGAACCACGGGAACCCATGTGTACCAACTGGCAGCTCTGTGCAACTCAGTGTTCAGTTTTGGATTTATGACTTCTAAAAACCGTCTCCTCCAAAGGACCAAGGACTGGCTGGCTGGAATTACTCTGCAGGAAAGGGCCAGCCAAGGTGCCACCAGCTGAAACACCTTTAAGCCACAGGTGTCATTCTGATCTCAGTTACACCAGAGTTAATCAGAAGCACGGAGATGCTAATAGATCAGAATCTAGCTCATTGTAGGTGTAAAGACTGTGGTTGCCCACTGAAGTGTCTCAAATTTCTGTGGTACTGCCAGGACAGTTTTCAATTACCAGCCTTTATTTTGAGTGTGTGCTATAGAGATCTCTGCATGCCAAGGTGATGGAGCTTTCCCACCCCCCCCCCCAGGAAAATATGCTAACTGAATGAAGGGAACTTGGTCTTTCCACTCTTTTTTAATCCTGTTTTTTAAAAACGAGGTTGTGTCAAACAACAGTTCAATGTCTCTTTTACTCACTTTGTGCCTTCTTTGATCCCCAGTACAACTTTTCAAATTCATAATCATGGCATAACTTAGGTTTTATTCCTCAAGTCCTCCATTATTTACAGTTTTTTAAAAGATAGAACCTGAAAGATACCCTTCTCTGGAATGAATTTTGTCATATATGGTGTTTATGGGGGTACTACAGGATTCTGTTCTCACAGAAATTCCTTGCCCATATTATTGCCTCCCACCAGAACCACGAGAGGAAATTCTCCTTGAGATTCTCAAATGTTATCCCAAATGGTGTCTGAGGTTCCAACTCAATTGCTACAGAATAGAGCTCACAGTGTGTCTAAACCCTGCAGATTTCAAGGAACACTGAGCCTTAGAGTTTTGAACATGCCACATGCTTACTTGACTCCCCAGGTCACTACCATGCCAGTGGAAGTTGCCATCTTGTATCTGCGTATCTCAGATAACCTGACTAGAAATAAGTATGTTTCAGATGAAGTATGTCTTCATATGTGTGTTATAAGGATGACTTCAGATGAAGTCCTATTTCCTAAAGCTTTCAGAGATGGATGAAAATTTCACTGTAGCTCTGCTGCAAATATTTCTTGAGACTTCAGTGTTTGTGAGATGACCTGAATTCCAAAATTCAGGGAGATTCTGGCAAACTTACTGGCAAACCTCACATATTCAGCCTTGTATTGTCCTCTGATAATGTCACCAACACTGCTGAAAAACAAATGCCTTATGAGATGATGAAATTTAAAGAAAAAGACAACAGCAAATAAAGTCCAGTCTTCCACACGAGTAGTCAGTCCATGCTCTCAAGATGTCAGCATAGCTGGCAGAATACACATTATCCCTAGCAAAACATAGCATTTCAGTCACACTGAGGCAGAAGTTTCTGCATCTAAACCATATTTTCGGTTGCTAGAATCCAGCTGCAACACAGTTTTGTTAGGATATTTAAAGCACAGTGGTGCAGAATATAGATGAGATGCTGTGCCAAAGAATAGCTTTATCAGTTTCAGCAAAATACACCCAGAAGACAACAAAGCAGTGAAACACCATTATTTTGAAGTAAAACAAATATAGAGACTTTGACAATTTATGGAGCTGCTGGGATTGTATTTTATTGCAATATATTCATTATAACTACAATGGGTAAGAAACTTTCACTAATATAAAAAACAATAATCCTGCTACAACTTGGAGGAAGTCATCAGAACTCCTAGTGAAACAGGTATGGCAGAGAGGCATCCATGCCACAAAGGGTAAGGTAAAATCTTTAGAAAACATGGTTTCATTGCAAGCACAGACTGAAACCAAAGAATTTACAAGTCTTGCATGAAAAAAGGATCTTCCAACCTGCATATTTAGGTTTTTAACTTTTACCTATGTCAGTCATCTTTGCTGGCTTGTTCTTGAAGAATATAAAAAAGTTTTTATTTTCAATGTAATCTTCATGAAATAATTCACAAAAAAAAAAAAAAAAAAAAAAAAAGGTAGCTGTGAATGAGCCTGTGATATAATTACACCAATTTGGGAGTTGTTTAGTGGTAATAATCATACTCAGTAATTACACCTGGAAAAAGGGTATTAAAAAATTCTTACAACAGAGGTCCAACTGCCTTCAACAAGACGTTTGTTTTCCTCAGGTGGTAATATACAAATATATAATGTATAAATGGTCTAAAGATGCAGAATGTGTATTGTTAAGTCCTACAGCTTTAACCAGTGATTACATGGATAGCTTGTAAACCTTTTCCCAGGTTTAATTTATTCACCTTTTGTTAATTTAAAAAGCAAGAGACACAAGTTACATGAAAACTGAAAGGAGATACACTGGCAAAACAAGAATTACAGAAAGATGCTGAGGATGGGATTCAGTTACCTGTTTATAAGCTTCTAATGCCATCTTAGGCAGTCCAGGGGCTATCTGGGGATCATCTCTTTGTTGCCAGCTGCCACCCCAGAATGGCACTACACTTCTTCAAGTCCTAAGTTGTACCTGTTAGCTCAGTGTAGCTGTCTGAGGTATCCCGAGGCACTGAAAATAGTAATGATTGCTTATATTTAAGTTAATTAATCCCACCCAGACTATTTATGCTCAGCCATGTGCACACTCAGTTCCAAGCTAACAGAGCTTGCTAAGGAGGGAAGGATGGAGACAGCCAAGGCAGTTTATCTTGCCCAGCTCTGGGCCTGAAACAACACAGCCCACCCAAACTGCTGTGTCCTCCCACGGCTCCGTTGTGCTGTAGCAATTTATTGGTTGGGTCTTTGGAGTCTTTGACAGCTCAAGGATCTTGCATGATGTTACGTTACATATTGTGGAAAATGCAGGGTTAGAAGAAACAGGAAATTTTTTGATTCCTCGCTGCATTTTGTCTGTATAATGAGGGAACAGCATCAGATACAGGTGGCTGGGAAGACCAAGAAAGAAATCAATATATATTTGTAGCTAGGAAGTATGTTCCAGTAAAATGAACACTAATCACTGATCAGCTCTCTTCACTTCTAGACTACATACTTGGGTTTTTTTAGTTTGGGTGTTTGTGTTTTTTTCAAATCTTACCTTCATTCATTCTCTTGTAACTACTAACAGAACAGAGCATGCTTTCCCTTTTCTATTTTTCTTTCATAGCCATTTCAGATTTTGTCTCTTTGAAAGATGCTGCCCATCACAGATTGCAATCTGCCTTGCACAGTTCTCAGTTATGTTTAAATTTTCTTTCATCCTTCAAAGCTGACTGAAAGAAGTGTCAGGTCATTATTTCAGGCTGTAGCTTAATACTTAGGCTTACCAGTGTATGATCTCTCTCTTTGGTAAAGACCTTCATTCACTGAAGGTCAAGGTATTAGTGTTATTTTTAAATATATTCCCAGCACTGAAGAGTTAAAAATAGCCTTCTACGAAAACGCACAGTAATTGGTTAAACCTTGTTAGCAATCACATGAAGATGATAACTCCTCCCAGGAAAAGACCTAGCCAAAGCAGCTTTGACATGGATTTATACTTAGAAGAGCAGCTGCAAGCCTACAGAGAAGGAGTTCACAATATAGACTCTTGGATTATTAGCAGAAAATAGCAGCTTGATGCTGGAAAGGAAGGGAAAGAGACATGAGAAAAAAAAATTTCTCATGGTGACCTGCAAGTGAATTCCATGGATTCTCTACTTTGCAACAATTATCATTAGAAAGAAAGTCTAAAAGGATGGACCTGGGAAAGGCAAAGCTGCTGAGAACTGGCCTCAATGCTTTATATCAAGCTATCCATCCTGTGCATGGAATTGCCTGGACAGATGGGAAGCAAGTGATATTGACTACTTTATACTATCAAAATGGAGAGCTGAAGTTTGGAGACTCAAGCATTGTTGGTCAATTTGAACATGTGCATGGGCTTTACTGGGGCCCATGTTGCTCTACAGACACTCCAGCTCTTCTAGCTGTTCAGCACAAAAAGCACGTAAGCATTTGGCAGCTGGTCTACAGCAATGCAGAGAAGAAAAAGCCCTTGATTTCTCAGACTTGTGAAGTTGGTGAGCCATTTCCACTGCTTTCTCAGGGCTGTGTCTGGCATCCAAAGAAGGAGGTCTTGGCTGTGCTTACAAAACGAGATGCTTCAGTCTTGCATGCCGTTCGTACCGACAACACGCGGGTTAAGGCAGAGATCAAAAGCAGCGGACTCATCCACTGTGCTTGCTGGACTAAGGATGGTAATCGTTTAGTGGTTGCTATAGGCACTGCCCTGCACTCCTACATATGGGATAATGCTCAGAAAACTCTAAATATCTGCTCCTTTTGCCCAGTTTTTGATGTGGGAGGTTATATCTGCGCTATAGAAGCCACTCTGGATTTCCAAATTGCTGTAGCTACTGAGCTTCCTTTAGATAATATCTGCGGCTTCAATGCAGGCATTGCATTTGATGTGCCCTCTGGAACAGAAGCTGGTTCTTTAATCTCACAGTCTGCTTTGGTGCTTGGTGATGAGGAATATTCCATGGACACACGAAGGAAGTCCATAGATTCAGATAGATCAGGTATTGATTCAGTTGCTTCTTCTTCATCAGGTCCTGTGGATTTGACCCATATCCTTGCAAACCACCGCCGGTCTGATCCCAGTCCTCTCATTACTCTGAAACGCAAAGACTCTGCTGCAACAAATGGTCAAGATTCCTCTCACTTGATCTTGGTGACTTTTGAGAGGAAGGTAACGACCACCAGAAAAGTCACCATCCCAGGTATTCTGGTTCCTGATATAATGGCTTTTGACCTTAGAGCTCAGATTGTGGCAGTAGCCTCTAATACTTCTAATATTGTTCTGGTATATTCAGTAACCTCTTCCTGCATGCCTCACATTCAACAAATCCAGCTGGAAAAAAATGAAAGGCCAAAGGGCCTATGCTTTTTAACAGATAAACTCTTACTGATTCTGATTGGCAAACAGAGGTTCCCTGAGCCTAATCTCATTCCATCTTCAAGTTCAGACAGGTATGTGTTGCGTCTTGTGGTCAAAGAATTGATGCTGGAAGAAAATTTTTCAGCATTGCCTGAGACTAAGCAGAATATGTTTTATAACTTTGAATCCTCTGTTAATATACCTGGAAAAAGAAAATTCTTTGAGAATCTTGCCACAGAAGACCAGTCTCAAAGCAGGGAGTTGTTAATACCAAGAAGCACAGTTATTCAGTCTCCAAGTGGCAGGAGAAGACTCATTGAAGAAGTAAAGAGCCCTAGTTATGAGCAGAGCTCTTCATCAAGTGTGAGTGACCTGGATGAAAAAAGGCTCCCAGGTGACTCCTCCGTGGCCTTGGAAACACTGGATACTGAACCTATGAATCGTTCAGTGTCTCTTCGTGGGTTTGGATCACCTAGCAGGATTTCCAGCAGACCAACATCCCCTAAAGTGCAGTTCAGTATCATCCAAGAAGCATCAAATTCTCCTAAAAACAACAATTTGCCAAGTGAAAGGGGAATGAGTCACATATCTAGAAATTTAGAGAGACTTTGTGGCAGTTTCAATGAGTTGCAGCTGAGTCTTTCCGAAATAACGGACTTCGCTAGGAACGGGAGGAGGATATCTTTAGCCTACCCATGCTCCCAGGAACCGCCTGTCGTGCATGTCACTTACCAGGTAACATTTTCTCAGCTTAGAAATACTGTGATAGGTACTGAATTTTTAAACAATCTTGCATTTATTTAGCTTTAAAACAAGAGGATGCAGTTTATTCTTATCAACCCATAAGAAATGTAACCTAGGTTTGGCATCAAGCATAATGTAAAATGGAATTATAATTTGTCATTGGAACAATAACTCAGGATGATGTGGATAGTTTAGAGGATACTTAACGTGGGAGATTTGTCTGTTTGTTCTTTGGTCATGCACAATTGTCTTGGACACTGGCTGATTTTTGTGTGCATCTGTCAGAGAGAACAGAGCCAGAGTTGTTAAACTACAAAAGGTCTATATTTTAGCTTAGTGCAGAGACAAGCCAATGAATGGGGGGCTACAGTAGCTCACCAGAAATGTAATAAACTTAAACCTGAGCTCAAATCCAGAGTCTGAAGATAGCCAGACTCACAGGAAGACTGAAAAATAAAAGTATTGAATCTCAATTTATGGAAAAATTAAATGGACATGACATGGATTTAGCTTATTTCTACTTTGATTTCCCAACACTATTCTTGGCAAAATAAGATGTACTCCATTTGTACATAACCGCTTAAAATTTTTTGGGAAAAAAAACCTCAAACAAACAAAAACATTCCAATCCATCAATAGGTAATTATGATTTCATTAAATAAATACAAGAATTTCAAACCATCATGTTCCTATCTGCTCTTGTTTTGGCAAATTTCCTCCTGGCTTCAATAAGAATTTCAACTAAGGAACGTAGGTTGGGCAATTCTTTCTATCTACTATTTTTAATATTATTCACAGGAGCACTAACATTATATTGATCAGATTTTTGAACATACTGATTGTACTGATAAAACTGGTGTCCCCTTCAGGATGTAGATTGCAATTATAAATGCATTCTTATATACTGCAACATAAACAGCATTATGTCAAAATAATACACTGCATTGTGATGATGCTGAAGCAAATTTTACTTCTTTTGACTTTAAAGGAATCCTTATAGACATCTAAGTACCCCTCCTTAAACACTCATTAAGGGAATGGTGACTCAATCATGGTCATTACTTTCTAGCAATGGTTTACTTGGCATTTAAACAGATTCTGGTGTGTTGGGTTCTCTGGATAAAAGCAAAGCTTTCAATCTGAATTAGTCAATAATTTAACTTGAACACATTATACAAATCTGGTGAAAAAGCAGCATGTCTATTTTAAATAATTTAGGATTTTATTGGCCAAGAAGCAAGCCCTTCTGTTCTCCAGAATGTTCAAATTAATTTTGATTTCTTAACATAAATCAACTTATTTATTTAGCAAGCAGCCCTATTTCTAGGATTCAATTGGATTAACCTTTCCCAAGTGAAGTTTTATTTGTGACACGTAACATTAATCTAAGATCTGAAGTCACTGTGCACATGCTTGCACAAGAAGTAAGAATTATTTAACCTGGTTTTTTTTCCTTTGGAAAGAACAACAAAAAATTCAATGCTTCTAAAATACTGCTAGATAAACTATGTTTAAAAAGGAATACTTATTCATCTGGACAGGATAGTTTCACATTAAGGCAGCAGCAAGCACTGCTAGCACCACATTATAATGACTCAGAAAAAGTGCCACTAATGCCTTCCCACACACAGATTTCCTGGGGAAGTCTCGACTAATGCCTTGTATAGTTCAGCCCCTCTTCTGAAATCTAACAGGATCACAGCATGATGCCAAAAAATAATGAAAAATAGACTTGGCAGAAAGGTCTACAGACAGACATGGAAATATTTGCTTCATAGGCAGCTAATAATTTTCAGAGAAATAGTTGTTTTGGTTAGTTTATATTCAGACATCTGAACCTTGTTCCTCCTTCAGGAGTTGTTTAGTGCACTGTGAGCTCAGAGACCAGCTGTGGGTTCCAGTCAGATTCTGTTCACAGAGCAAAAAGTCAGGAAATAGCTTTATTGCCTTATGATATAAATATCAGCCAGTGGAAAATACTCTAAGCTTTAGGAACACTGCAATCCAGTCAATCATCTGGCCATTATCTTCCACCTCTTTGTGCCAAGCACATGTCTTCTTAAGTGTCTCTATAATCCCCAGCACAGCAGAGGCTCAGTCTTGATTGAGAAATCTATTGTACTAAAGAATACAATGATCAGAACTGCATAACCATATTTATGTGTTTAAAAAATAAAACAAACGTTTAATACATAATAGATAAAAATGTAGCAATAATTAATGAGCAATTATGAACACTGTTGTGCAGAAGCGTTATTTACATATTTTCTGTACTTCCTGTTCTGCTTGGAAAGCTGAAAAAACCCTGAAACATTTATTACTTAATACTTCATAATGTCTGTTCATTTAACAGTCTTCAAAACCTTTGTTTATCCTGTTAATGCAAGCCTGCCTGTAACTCCTCTGAAGTCACATCTATGCAGTGCTACCAGAATTTGTATTCTTTGTAGCCCATAGCCATAGAAGAAAAACACGATCATTCACACTTTGGAAATGTCACTGCACTATCACTTTTGTAATAGCATTCAGCCACCAGAGGTAACTTGATCATTCAACCCTGAAAAGCAAATATTATTGCTCTTTCATCACATACAAGCTTGTGATTCAGGGGAATGTGGGAGGGCAGACAGACAAATGCAATAAGAAGATATTATTTTAAAAGAAAAAAAAAAAAGAAGAGAATCTTCTGTCACAGATTTTTTTCTGTTTCATTTTGCAAAAAGATACTTTTATCATCCTTTTCCCTCAGAACAGAAACAGCTGCAGAATATTTAAACTAGTCTCATTCAAAACCTAATTACAGTGCAAATAAAGCCAATCTGGATCTCAAATTAAAGGCATTTAGGCAAACTTCTCCAGGAGGAATAAGATTCATCTTAATCTGAAGAATATCTTTAAACTCCTACATTTTGTTCACAAGCAGTATGATGTCAAAAGTTTATATCACTGAGAGCACATATTGCATAATTAAACAGGAAAAAATATATTTTCAGCAATTAGTCGCAATGGCTTTCTTTTCTTAGCACTCACTAATAATTGTACACAAGTCAATTTGTACTTTTATAGTATCTTCTTATAGTATTTTCATACAATTTACTATGGGAAACTTTATTGCCAAGGTCAGATACAAAATAAACTTTTCTTTTTTTTACACATATGTGGGAGATGAATACAAAGGATCCAAACATATGGCAGTAAAGCTCTGATAGAAATACATGATGTAAAGAAGTTCAATATAAGGGGGGCACAGTAAAATAAGTGAAGACCAAGTTGAAATGATGAGCTGTAATAAGACCATGAACCCTTCTGAAATCCAAAGGGCAATTTTGACTCAGGTCGAGCAATAGAAAGTAAGTCATGAAAATGATGGAAGAGGAATCTGATATGACTGCTCCCTGGAGTAAGAAACTAGTCAGCTATCCTGAAATTTAGAAAGAAGAGATTTAGGATGACTGTAAAAGAAAGACCTGCAGTAGTCAAGAGAAAGTGTGATTAATGCATGGATAACATTTTGAGCAAAGGTTGAGGAATTTGTTATGAACAAATTCTGTCAACAGTGTTCTGAAACTGATCAATAGCAGACAAGCAGGGTTTGTAGAGGAGACACAATTCCTTTTGTTAGAGCAGATGATTTGTTTGTTGGATACACAGGTGCAAAAGGAAAGGAACATGCAATGTCAAAAATGAAGCTATGTTTTCATACAGCACAAAGAAAGTAAAGATCATACATAAAGATCATGGAAGCACAAGCACAATCTTAGATGACAGCATGACTGAAACAGTAGTTGCAGAACTATTAACAGAGAGCCAAGAGGAGAGAAATCCCAGCATTGTGTCACTTGGAATGCTGATGTGCCCTATAAATGCAAACTGCACTGGGATTTAAGCACCTCTGAGCACCTCAGATCTCTTCCAGCGTAAACATTTTAGGGCTTATGCTTCTCTGCCAGGTTAATTAAGGTTGCAATTGGAATGTCCCACAGAAGGGTAAGGAAAGGAAAGATACCAATATCTCCGCCACAATAAAAACAGAATCTACCAGAAAGCAGGTAGGAATCACAGCAACAGTGGAAATAATAACAGGGAAGGGGAGCAGTGCAAGCTGTCAAACCTAATGAACACTACCTGTGGCAATGCTGCACAAGGCACAATGAGAATGTAAATCATAATTCTCCTTCCTCTTCAATGCTCTCTTCCTTGGCTGTTTAAGTGTCTTTTCATTGTCTTCTGGGACAGAACCCCCACATCTAGCTAATCTACTAGCTTTTTCTCATCCTGCACAATGAATATGGGGACAAGGTTAAAGCAAGCTGACAAATGGGTACTAAGGTATCAAACCTGAAATCACCAGTGGAGCACAACACAGCTGAAATCAAGGGTGTAAAAGAATGAAACCAGAATCCTAGACAACTACAGCACTATTCACTGTGCAATGCATGTACTAACCTGATACCTTTCCCTTATAAAAGAACAGATTATTAACACAAAGGAGATGAAGAATATTTAAAATACCTGTAATTTAGTACAGTACCTGAAATCATGCCACAGGGGAAATTATTTGTTCAAGAGCAGAAAACAGGGATTAATAGAAGAAAAATAAGATGGTTAAGGAATTAGCTGCAAGGTAGATAGTAATAGTTATAGTAATATAGAAGAAAATGGAAAAAAATAGTAGTGGATTTTCTCATTATGGATTTTCAGGCTCATCTAAAAGTTTCAATAATGATCTGCTCAGTTATGCCTGTAAAATCTGCATATGACATAAAGTCAGTAATATTTTCAGTAAAGGATCAGGATTTCACACCTGTAAATTGATTACTATTATTTAGCATCTAGAATAATAATTTTAAAAAGGATTGAAATTAACTACATGAACTAATGAAGTGCATAGTAATATATTCCAGGATTAAGAGAGGAAATGTATGCTTTTGTACATGTTAAGTGGCTACAAGATGACTATCCAAATCCAAAAGAACACAGGCAGTGTGTGGGCACATCAGTGAGGCACATTCTTCAGCAGGTAATGAGCACTGGGCACACAGCTGGCGGGTCTCATCTGAGAAAGATTTTACATTCCTAGACATCCATGGGCAAGAAAGACACATTGAGACTTCAACTGATCACTAACCCAGTGTCAGTAAAAACAATTTTGATTGGTAGCACATTCTCATTTACTTCCTTGTTTCATCAGTTGTTGAATTTAAGTTCATTAAGATGATCTTAGCATGCAGGGGAGTGTAAGCAGTGCATTAGGAAATACAAGACGAAGAAAAGGTAAAGAGGCAGAACCAGCTCCAGCTCAGTGGGGCTCAAAAAAGGGAGGGAAGGCATGTTCACTTTTTGTGCAGACGTATGTGAGGCATGCAACATCTCACCCAGCAGGTGAGATTTTCTCATTTACTAAGGCAATCCTTTTGCCTTAGTAAATGATTTTTTCTCGTACATATTTGCAATCCAAAATGCGAGTTTTGAAAGACAGTTTGGCACTGCTGTGATGGGCTGGCTCCTGCCCAGAACATCCTTTATAGGCCATAAAATCTGATCTGGGCAGGCTGACATGGGTGAAGGAAAGCAATCATTGAACTGACTGTTTCTTTTTGCTGGGTTTTTGTTAAAGGAGAGTTGGACTTGACATACTACAGGAAGTTGGATAAAGAAACTTAATCTGAAAATATACACTAACATATGTGGCAATATATTTGTTTCTTCTGTGATTAACATGTTCTTTGTCTACCAATAAACTTTGTTCTAGGATAAAGCAACTAACACAAGGGATTTTAATCTGGGAATTTCAAGTCCTCAGAATCCTATTGGAGATAAATAACAACATAGCAAAAACAGTCATAGATTTTGGGAAGAGGTAGATTAAATCTAGATTTGGCTAGAAAATTGTCTTTGGGTTAAGGCATGAAAGTAGGAAGTACCAAGGCAGGCTTTTAGATGTACCTCTAACTCTGTCACAAATTACTTCCATGACCTTGACTAAATCTCCTAAGCTCCCTGTGATGTATGATCATCTATAAAAAGGCAATACTAAGAGTTACCTGCCTCACAAGAAGGTACAGATTTAAATCAGTTAATCTGTGATATGACGCGTATGAACACATTCCTCCAAGAGAAAGCACATTATCTTCACTTAAACTAAGCATTAAACAAAAAGGCTAAATAATTAGAAGATTATAACTGATAAAAATTCTTGACCTGACAGAATTTGTAAAAAGTAAAAAATAAATTTATAAGATGACTACATTTATCATTATAAACAGAAGCATATGACAAAGATAGAGAAAATAGCTCATGGGAACACCAACAAGCGACAAAAGACAAACAGCCAAGACTTGATCTTTCAGGTCTGTACTTGAAAAACTGACTGGAAAAAAAAGAGGTGTTGTGCCATTTTGTGTATACAAAAACATCTTCCACTTCCAATGGCTGTTCCAATAGTAATGTGCAATGCTATATAGGAAACAAACTAGAAAAAAGTCATCTTGAATATACATTTTCATTCAACTGATTTCAAGTCAAGAGAGACAGAGCTAGATTATTTTCTGATAATTCTTGAGTTGAAGCATATTTATGTGAAAAATGGACCACTTGGGTCAAGACAATGAGCCTGTCTCATTGACAGTAATTTTTTTCTATAATTCGTGAAGTTCCAGTTTGAATAAACTCTGCTATTTCAACCTGAATGCAGGAAAATGAAATAGTTGTTAGATGTGCTAGTCCACAATCTCCAGCAATGACAAAGCTTTGCACAAATACCTGCACAGGCAAAGAGCACCTTTGCAATGCCTATGCAAAGCACACACTCTCTAGTGAACATTCAGCCCATTGAATTTCAGATATGTTTAGGTTCAATAGAATATAGTACCACATAATTTGGAAATACCTAAAAATTACAAAGAACTTCTCTTATATAGTTACAGCTGTAACAAAAAGTTGCTATAGGTTTATAACTAAGAAAATGATTCTTCCTTGATGCATTCTTTAGGTATATCCATTATTAATTATGCACCAACAAATTTCTGGTTGTTTTGAATGTAGAAAAAAGATGAGAAGATCTTTGAAAGCTGGAAAGTTCATGTTTTTAATGGAAAGATATTTTTTATGGCTCTTACATATAAAGTGAATCATACTAAATAAATAAATAACAATCACCCCAAGACTATCTGCGTGAGCAATTTATAGCAGAGTGGGGGAAAAGACATTTGCAACAGTCAGCAGGCTTTCTGATTTACAGAATTCAATGCAGTTGCGTGACAGCACAGATACTGTGTACAGAAAAGTGAAAGGGATTGATTTAGAAAGGTTGTTACGCAGCAAAAAAGCACACATTCACAGAGAGAAACTGTCAAAAGACAGCACAATTAGAAATGCAGACGAGCATTACAAGAGACATTTATTTAGTCAAAGGTTAAATTACTGTGCACACAAATAGAAGATGCAGTTGTGAATTCATTCAGCTGTAAGTTCTATATTAGCAAGAAAAATTCAAGGGCATGAAGTAGGCACAGACAGAGTAGGACTAGAAGAGGAATTAGGATAGATGACATCCTGTCAACCCATTCTGAAATATTACCTCAGATCCCTTTTTAATGTATTAAATAGAGAGGTCTATGAAATGTGGTAAACAGACTGTTTATTCATAACAAATATGTAAAATCCAGGGGTATTGCAAACATAAAGATGCCAAAGAAAAAGAAACAAAGCAAAACATAACACATGGAACTACACAGGGAGAAAGCATATAAAGAACATGAATGAAATTCACAGGACAAAGTATAGCAATATTATTTAGAAGAAAATGTCCCATTCACATTTATTTCATAATGACATTGAGTCATTGGAAATTTTTCAATGTTAAAAGGACTTTTAAATGATAGCAGATAGGAAAATGCAAATTCAAATATATATCCACTCCATGACCATAGTAGCTCAACTGTTTTTTGTCCTTGCACCTTGCAGTAACCAGAAAGATGAAACACAAAGATGTTGGTTCCCAGGGCCACCTAAATTTCATGAAGCACAAACAAGCCACCTTTATATACGTGTTCTTTCAGTGAATATCAGAGCAAATTCCAAGACTGTAAATCCATACATTCCCTCTCTCTCAAAGCAAGTCACAGGAATCCCAAGTTACCTTGCTGTGACAGCTTTTCAGAGACTGTTGCTATGTCTAGTCTTTCAGCAATACTACTTGTGCCAAAATAACTCTGAGGTTATTTTACCAGGGTGGAATAGCTGCCCAATGGCTCTCAAACCCACCAACACATACCAGTGAAACCAAGCAGACTATTCATTTACTCTGGCAGCTCCTGGAACAACGTTATTCCAGGTATGATATATTCCCTTTCACTAAACTGGCTTCAGGCAGGGAGGCCCAACAGACACACAGGTGCCCACCCCAGGACAATACACGTGCTGGACTGAGGCAGCCTTGAGCTGCAAAAGCTCACAAAGCAAAAACCAAAGAGGCGTTTTCATCCTCCTCACAAGGGACTATGAGATTGTGCTTAGAATGGTCCTGAATTATGATGTCATCAATAAACTGGGGGAAAGACAGACAAAGAAAAGGCAAAATAACCTAAGAACTGAAAGGAGTAAGAGCAGAAGAATGGTCATTAGAGCTCAGGCTCGATGTCTAAACCATTAACAAGATCTTTTCTTTTACATATATGCATATGAAGAGAAGCTTTTCAAATGGATCAGTTACTGAAGAAACAAAGGATGTTCTCCTCTGTGATGGCAAGATCCATTTGAGTTTAGTCCAGCAGCTGTTTGATCTGCCTGTGATTGAAATGAAACACGGTATGTTTTTTATTTTTCTGCTATCCAGTTTTACCTGAGATTTTTAGCATAAAAGAGGCATTTGTGATAGAATAATTACCCCAGACTTTAGTAAACTGAGCTAACTTTTTTTTTGCAAGTGTGTGTTTTCCCTTGTCTAAAATACAGTAGAGTCTCTTGAAATCATTTAAATGCTAAGTAATTGCAAAACTACCTTTTAGCAGAGTAATATGTTAGGTGCCTCTGCAAAGGAAGGCTGAGAAAATAATCAGTACCTTGTGTTACTTGGAAGTAGAATTGCTTTCCTGAAACCTTTTGGCATTTTGCTTCACCCACCTCACTAGCATGTCTCAGCCCCGACAATAGAGTATAGGTTGGAGAAAAATTAACTCTCAAAATATTATATATATTTATTTATATTTTTATTTATGTATCAAATAGGATTTGGGATTATTTTAATGTAAGATAAAAAATGAAGCTCAATGTTCCTGTTTCCAATCTTCCATTTTTACCACTCACCACTGATTAACTCATAAGGACAGATGCCACCAGGAGAACCCTGGCCCCAGACTGGCCTCTGAATTGCCTTGTCCCTGTCTGTTCCTGTGTGACACCTTCTCAGCAACACATACACTTCCATTTCTTAGCCATTTCTCTATAATGTTTCTGATGGCTTTTCTCATCACAGACTACTGAGATTGTTCCAGAAGACAAGGATATGCAAGTTCCATATTTTTGTCAGGAATCTTCCTTGACTGTGCAGTGCAGTGCAGTGGAAGTATATATGAAAAAACTCTACCTCTGCTGTTGAGACCTGAGCTATTTCCCAGCAGGCTTCTGCAGCAACATGATGCAGTGCTGCAGGGAGAGGAGGAGCCCATTTTTGGCCTGTATTTCCAGCACTTGATTTTGGAAAGAAATGCCCATAATAAACAAGGGGACGGAGAAAACCTATTTTCAGCTCTATAGAGCAGTTGAATATTTAATTAGCAGAACACCTCTCCTTAATTTCATGTGTTAGACTTCAGAGATATCAAAAACATGTCTCAGAATCATCCTAATGTGTCCCTCTTCCTGCTCAGATTTTCTGATATTGAGTTTGTACGCTTACAGCAAAAAGAAAAACTGAAAAAATAATCTTTCTAAAATTCACCAAAATCCTGAAAAATTATGAGGTTCGAAGCAGAAGCAGTTGTGTGGCTTTTACTTCAGTTCTAGATGATACTGGCTTATATTCCTAAAAGTTTCTTTTGACACAAGATGTAAATATTAAATATGAAGTTTAAAAATATCACTCCCATCCTTTAATAGTATATAATTAAAGGGTGTGTAATGAAGAGTATGCTTGTATTACATAATGACATGCTTGCATTATAATTATAATTTTTATTATGAGTAAACACTCAAGCACTAATAGATTGGAGGGAAAAGCTTCACAAGTGTAAGTCAAATTCATGTTCACAGCAATGCTGTTAAGATCATCAGAATTAAAAGAGCAATGAGCTCAGCCTCATTGTTTGCACTTTAAGCCCAGGAGTGTAATACCATTACCTGTGCTAAATATAGTCTGTCATGTAGTGCCCTGGTAGCAGCACATGGGAGTCTCTCTTTTTGGCACATCATCATAATAATTGTTCACAGTAAAAGGGTACTACAATTTGCACATGGCTTTTCCATGTAAATATTCCGTGGGATATGTTTCCAAGCAAGTGTTATCAGTGACACTGAGAATTTCCAGCATTTCAATGGATGAAAATAAGTCCCAGGAGTCTGACACAACAATATGCTTCAACAATTGGATGAACAATGGAATACCCTTTTGGACCATAGAACCTCCACTTTCAGGCCCACTGCTCACAGTATCTGAAGTCTGTTCAGATTTAGAAAGAAAGTATTAAGAGTAGAAGATTAAAGATTCATGGTTTGGAAAGACAATCTTCTTATGATGTAACAGGTGACACGACAACATACAACCAGCCTGGAAAAGTGCTTTGTTAGTAGTTAAAGAAGGGGAGATTTACCTTCTCCAGGAGCATGCTTTGTTATGACTGACAAAAAAAAAGAATGGTTCATTTGGATTTTCTACAGTTCCCTTTTTCACATTTCATTTCAAAAACAGTTTTATTCCCAAAATCTAAGATCCCAACACAGAACCTATCATACCTCAACCTATCCCTCATATCCCAGCTAAGGCCCTTGCTCAATAATGACAGAATCATATACTCTAAGGAAAGTGTGTCATAAAAGGGCTCCCCAATGCTTTTAAGTTGCCACAGATCTTTTTTTCCGTAAAGTGTCAAACTGAAAAAAAAAAAAAAAAATTCATTCTTTTCTATGAGAACTGCAATATCCAGCCAAAAAGAAAGCCAGATGAATCACTAAAGAAAATGAATATAGATTCATTTTTAAGCCAATTTGCTATGAAAAGTAAAAAAAAAAAGTGGGGGGAGGTTTATTTTCAACTTCTATGCAATACAGAAAGATAACCTATATGGTTTTGAAATCTTTTGGTTTTTAAATCTTGTCTCTTTTTTTTTTTTTTTTTCAGAAAAAAAAAAGATTAAAAATGTCATCCATAATTTGTTCATTCTCCTTAGGAGAAGATTCAGTAAATAATTAAAATACAAGAAATTTTACTGCAGCAGCTTTAAAAGTAAATCATCTTTTGTAAATCATCTTCAAGGTGTAACTTTCTTCTATTTGCTCTATGAATTTGAAAACATATGGGACAATCTTGATTTGACAGTAATGAGATGGAGACCCCTACTCCCTTCTAGAACAAGTACAGCAAAATCATTTTTGTTGGCAACTTTTCCAGTTTTTATAATGTCTTTGCCATTTGGGTAGAGCAGATGAGTGAAAAGGCTAAGCAGAACTAGATGTCATTAGAACAAAAGTCAGCATGGAAAGGCTGGCTGACTTTTCAGAAGATGAAGATGCTTCTAGTTTATTAGAACTGGCGAAGATGCACCTTGTGTATGAACTTAATTTAAATAAGGGACAAAATACCTCAAACCTTGCGAGACCTTTAATCTAGCCCCTCACTGTATTTGCACAAAGGTGTGCTGAGCATGGATTGTCAGACCTTAATGTCATTAGTGTAATAAGGCTTTAGTGCACAAAAAGAAACCTGCTCTGCCTGCATGCTCACTGACTTTAAAAACGTGCTTCTACATTTACGTAACCAGAGCAGTGCACTCATTTTCTTTTTCTTGCTTAATTTTTGTAGGTTCCTCTTGGATTGTACTCACTGCAGACAAGGACGGCTTTGTGCCATTAATATTCAAAGCCACACAAGAGATAATCATAAGGGATGGAAGTGACAGTTCAGAAGTCTGTGGAGGTCACTCCCACAAAAAAAGCATCCCAATGCGACCACCAAGCAGAGTGACATAATTTCTGAACAAAGAACCTCAATGACCTTCTTTTCTCTTACAATACAGAGACATTCTGTGCTCTCAGACACTGAGAGGCTAGAAAGCTGTCTTCACTACTTTCCATGTATTGCAACTGTAAAATATGTGGCATGGTTACACTATAGCTACAGCCTCGGGTTGGCTGGACCCTCACAATTTCTTCTGAAGGACTGGACCTACAGTGAAGTTCACCACAGCTGCTGTTATTAATGGCTGTCATGGACTGGAGCAGAGAGACGTGGTCTACTTTGATTGAGGTCAGGATGTTCTTGGAGGAACAGTATTATGCTAAAAATCATGCAGTAACAACAAATCTAGCTGGTGCAGGTGTACAGTCTACATAAAACCTGAAGAAAATACAACTAAAAAGCCTTTATATTCATTAAGGAAAACCAGTATAGGGAAAAAAAAAAACCCTTAAAAAATATAAATGCTTCAAGCTCTTTTCTGTTCCAGCTGGATCCCATGGAAACCTGCAACATTTTCAGAAATGCCTAATTTTTATATGAAAATACTCAATTACTAAAAAGGCTGCAACACTGTCTCTTGTCAGTGTCTTACATAGCACGTAGATTTATACACGCACACAGAAGAGAAAGAAAAAAATCTTGCAAGATAAACTGAGGATTACAGACGTTGAATGTAAATTTCATCTAGCGAAATGCAGGTGTGTACACTGAACCTTTCATCAGTCAAAAAAAGAAAAGCACTTCTGTAGCAGATTATTCATGCCCTAACAGAGATTTCTAGAACTGATTGTGGTGAACTGTCCCTATCAAATAAATAAATAAGTGCCTGTTCCTTTCCACTGACTGCAAACGCAAGCGGAGACACTGGTTTGAACACAAACATCTACATTTAGCCAAGTGAACCTCGCCCTCAGAGACAAGAGACAATAGAGATACAGGTGAGAGTCAGGCAGGCAGATCCATGGAACTAAACTGTCATGATTTTCGTGATAGAAATAGGCATAAGGGAAGAACTTAATGCCTAACTTTTCCTCATTGAAATGCAAAGAGAAGGATAAAGTAGAGTGCAGAGCCATGTGTGCAAGGGCATTCTGTACTATGGAACCCTGGAAAGGCGTGCCTGCTTCCCCTGTAGAGCCAGGAAACTGACAAGGAAGGACACCTACTTAAGCTGCTATTAGGGGTCATTTTTCATTCTGTGGATTTTGGGTCTTGTTAATACTCCCAGGGAGTCTTTTTTTCCTTCCTGGGAACTATGGCAAGCCCATTCATAGGGCACAGATACTAAAATCCAGTTACAATACTTCACCCCATACAAAGGCTGGATAGAGACCGTAGAGCTACGCTCTGAAGGGCCTTAACGGGTTTGGAGGTTTGGCATTAGTACCATTACAGTGATGTAGCCTGGAATCTCATAAGGAAAATTTCAAATTCTTGAAATAAGTAAACAGTTTCATTTCATTAAATTAAATGTCTTCTTCATGCAAGTATCCTCCCAGGGACAAAGGAATCATCATTCTAAATCACCTACAACCACAGGCATGCAATACAGCACAGTATATTTGTTCTACCTTGTTTGCAAAGATATCTTTAAGCAGCCTCAAGAAGCATTCCTGATTGTAAAAAATAAAAAATTCCAACCAACAAATAAATATGACTTTTTAAGTATTAAACACATCAGTTACTTTATAGTTGTTTGATTAATTGGATATCCTGCTTCTTTGCATTAGAATTGTGTTCAAATGGACTTGTATTACTACTGCTTTGAGAATTTGATTTAAATCATACTTTTCTTCACTGGAATTAGCACAAATCACTGAAATCAAGTAACACAGAGGTTCACAGACATAGCGTGGTGAGGGAAGACATCAGATTAATAAAGGATATAGCACATTTCAAAGCAGCAGATGTTTCTAATACTGCAAGTACCCTTGAATAACATCCTTGTGTCTCATAAGTCTTGGGTATTTACAATGCTTGTGTTATGGCCAGGCAAAATAAAACTTAATTATAACTAACTAGAGTGATGGGAGGATATATTTTAGAGGACTACTTAGGCTCAAATAAAGGAAAAAACTACAATGAAATTTTTCTCATAAATATTATCTTCTAAGGGTGATAATACCACAATTTGGTCCATTCAAATTGGAGCTAATGAAACACAGAAAATGTTACAGGGGAACTCTGGTAAGGTGAAAACCTGAACCAGCAGAGATCAGAAAGTATCCAGGCATTAAAGATCCCTCAGAACTTATAACCAGATATTTCTTTATCATTCTGTCATATTACCATTTTGGCTTTTCATGCATTACTCTTCTATACAACAATCTGAGTGTTGAGCAGATCAGAAATTAAAGGAGATTCTTTGAACAGCTATCAAAGTTTGGTTTGGTTCTGTTTGGTGGAGCTAAAAAAGGACAAATTTTCAGATGACAAAATAATTAATTTCAGGGAGTAACTAGCTGTAAAATTAAAAACTTTAGTTCTGTGATGCTTAATGAATTTCTGGATGTTATTTTTTGGTGACATTGTTTTCCCTCCTGTATGATTCAAAGATTAAGTAGGAGCCAATCTACCTGAAGGTGCCATAATCAACCAGCACAAATAGTCCGGCAACAAACAAGGACTCCGGTTTATCCTGTTGGACACTCTAAATTTTATAGGAAGGCTTACAAAAAATACTATACATCAATTAAAATTGTATAATGTTAAAGAATAGGACTGTTCTCACACTTATGAATATGCTGTTATGTACGTATGCTTGAAAACAAGTGTTTAAATTATATAGATACACTCAACAATGGACAAACTTGAACAAAGAAATATTTGTTTTCAGGTAATGATTACGGAGAGCAGTGCAGTGCAGAGCTATCTTATCTAGTGTCTATCACAGGGCTGTAAAGTTAAAATTGAGAAGTGCTGAAGAGATTTATGCAAAGCAAAGGATAAATTTTCAGCTTTGGTTTGGATGGAGAACAGATGGAGAATCAGTGGAGTAGAGAGATAAAAGACGACTGTTCTATTAAGCACAAGCTGTACAGAAGATATTTGCAAAAACAGTGATAAAGGCATGTGGAGAGAGAGAAAGAGTTTGTACTAAACAAGTTGAGCAGAGAGTAGGCTGTGAAAAGGAGAAAAGCATAGACTGAGAAGCATTCACAATCCCCCCCAAATGCTATTTACAGGGCCAAAATCAATCTGTTTAGGAAAGGGGAGTTGTTCAGATCATCTAAATGTCATGAAGTGTCAACCCCTTTTTTTAGCTCCTTCTTTCACCAGCAGAAAGGACAGTCATTAGACTAGACTGACACCAGAAAGGACAGTCACCAGAAAGGACAGTGTCCTCTGAAAGAATAAGGTGCTAAGCTAGTGTCCAGAGTCACCCAGCAGGAAAGTCTGTATTCTGTAATTAAACCAGAGGAAAGCTAGGAAGACTAGGAGCTTAAATTAGAAGTGGAAGCAAAATGACAACACTCAGCATGCCAAACCAGTGGCACTCAGAAGTCTAAATGGGGTACCAGCTCCTCCAAAACATTTCCCCTGTGGGGAATAAACAACATACCACAAAGTCTAAATTTCCATTTTAATTACTCTGCATCTTTATCCAGCATACTTATATGCACCACAGTATATTTCAGGAGTTGTTACAGCTTTACTTAAAAGAACAATCTGCTTTACAGTAAAGTTAAAACTCACCTTACACTTTCCATAAGTTGCCTGCTAAGCATGCAACAGTCTGCCTTCTTTTCATGGTTTTTTTTCGTTTTAGCCCACTTCTCGAGAAAGTGCTAACAACAGAAGTTCTGTATTCCACATAGCCTTTTTCTTTTTTTGATTTTGAAAATGATTTCATGAGAACAATAATAAAACAATATACAAATGAAATCCACCAAAATCAAAGTAATCTGAAATTCTGCTGGCCAATTTATGATGCTGACTTTGCACAATGAAACATTATTTCATTATTTTTTACAACAGCTAAATAGTGAGAGATCACAGCAGGAAGTGTATAAAGTAGGTCCTGCATTGCCCTCAACTAGTTCTTCCATTTTTCCTTCTATTACTCTAGAATAGTATTTTCTATACTCATGTGAATTTCTTTAACATCTTTTCAATCACTAAAATAGTATCAACAATATCATTAAGCCTAACTTGCTTTCCTCTGATTCTCATTTTCCTCTGTATTTCCAAGCTTGGATAATGAACTTATTTTTTAGCTATTTTTGCATTCAGGTTTTCCTGCCTTAACAGAAAACCACAAGCCATTTTCCCACCCAAAATGTAGCTGAAAAGTCCATCTCTCTAACCCAAAACAGTGCCAATTATTCTGAAGTAACTCCTGTCAGATGTTCATCTAACTTGTTCTTAAAAAACACAACATACAGTACCTGGTAGCACTAACCCATCCTTTAGAGCTGAACTCATCTGACCTGAATTTTAAGCATGTGAAGTTAGGCAAGGTAAATCCCAGGAGTTATGACATTTCACACATGCAAGTATTACTTTATTTTCCATTGTCACATGCAACTGAAATTACCTTATGTATTAGTGGTATAATGTTAACAGTAATTTTACATATTTATATATATGTAATTAGTCAATGTTATGGTTTCATTTTACTTCAACAGACTGAGGCAATTTCACAATCTTGATGTTAAATGCAAACTCACTTTGCTGAGGTTCAGTAGTTCCTGACAGTGTTAGTATCTAATGGACAAGCAAAGAGCTGCTATTACCCCCCAGCTAATGACATTGGTGTTCCCCTCATTCGAGTTTCCAAAGTGGGAAGGATCCACCCCTCTTGTGCAGGTACCATGGCATCTTACCAGCCAAGGCAGCACAGCAAGGAGAGCATCCAAACACTACAGGGTGACACTACAGACTATACCAAACTGAAGCTCTGGGCAAATGCAAACCTTTCCTTCACTTCAGAGGCAACAGTCGCTTCCTTCCAATCAAACATACTTAATAAATTTTAAAAACAGAAAAAGGAATATAGAAAGGCACAGTTCTCGAACATTATTTTATAAGAACAGTACACAATTCACAATTATTTACTAATTTCAGCTGTCAAAAAATAAACTTTTACTTTGTAAGAAAAGCTCTGATGTCCTTATGGAAATTTAGTTGGAGGTGAAGTTTTCCAAAGCAATACCAATGACATGACTTCTCATTCTCCACTGGACCCTTCTTCATTCATCCTGCAGTCACTGGATGGAAATCCACAAACTCAAACATTTATGAGGCTAAAAATACCAAACAAAACACTTTTAAAGTGGATCCATTTCTCAATTCAACCCACAGCTCAGCTGCACAGTTGTGCCAGCATAGAAGGCACACCAACAAATATTAACATGTCCATTGCTATCATAGCTCATTTCTTTTATCTGTCAGTGAATTGTGTCTCTCTAAATATCAATAAATTTCTTTTTAAGTGTTAACACTTCAGAGCATTTTCAATATTTGAGCATTTGTTACGTTTCCTACCTTAGACAGCATAACATCATTTTACTTGTATAATGCTAATTGCCTCCCTTGCTATCTTTCCCTCAGAAAATTAGTTCACCTAAGTCAAATGAAGAAAAATCAGAATACTGGCTCCACTGCAAATTACTGTCAAAGTTTCCCTTGAACTTCAAACAAGTCACTATTTCATTCAGTTTGTAAATATTCTTATGCTCATGTAGCTTGCACACAGCTGTCATCTGCATTTCCATGTCTACCTTTCCTCATTAACTTTTTATTTAGATATCAATGATATTGTTATCAGCAGAAAATGTAGCTACACTTATCTTCATTGATACACTGCTATTTCAAAACACTTGTACTTCTTAATAGCATAAAAGAAAACTGTGCATGACAACAGTGAGCCAGAAATGCAGGATTAACCTAAGCAGCAGCAAAGATCAAAGAAGTACTTTTGCAGATTAGTTACATAAAAGGAAAATAGAAAATGTATCTATAGGAGACAGAAGTATCTAGGATTGAATTGTTTACAGGCACAAGGAAGTGTTCTCACAGCAACATTTACAGAGAAGAAAAGGTGGGTATATACGGTGGCACAAGGAAAAGCGACTCTAGAAAGATTAAGATTTGAACAACCTCTTTCACAAGATATCGTTAAATATCTCTAATTATGTGATTTCTGTATCAGCTTGGTTCTGGATTAACCACAGTTACAAGGATGTGTAATTCAGAAGAGGATACTGTTTGCTCTGAAGATGTATGCCTGGAAATGTCCTTGCAAAGATTATTCCAAAGGAACACTGTCATAATAAAAATCCTTATTTACAGCGTGGCTAGTTTACACAAATCAATTTTAAAATTTAAAAGACTCTTAATAGGCTATCTTATTTTCAATATACATTATGCTATTCTGGTTTTGTGTGTCATTTATGGTATACAACAAACTGAGAAGTCAGGAGACTGATTTTTACTTTGTAGCACTTCCACAGCAGCACAAAAATATTAGGTTGACATAGAGCTTTATTCCAGTGTCTTTATTCCAGGTCTGGAAGGTCTGTTTTGACTATTCACAGTTTAGATCCTTGTCTGGGGCAGCTTTCTGTTAAATACTTGAAAACTGTTCTATTAGGTCTCCCTTGAGTCTCCTTTTCTCTATGCAACACCACTCTTGAGTTTCTCTCACAGACATCCCCCCTGGATCTCGTTTCTCTGCCGTATGCAGCATGCAGTGTCCTTCCTGAACTGCTGCAGAGTGGGTAGAACTCAGCTGAAGGACTGTTTCACACACAGAAAAGCACTGCTGCAGGTCTTTACACGCAGAAAAAATAGGCTGTCACAGCATGAACCACTGCAGGGGGTGATAAACATTCCTATATGGGTTTTGTACATTCCCCATGCCTTCCTGCCAGTGTAGGAAAAAACCAACTGTTTGAATACTAATATAAACAAACAACATTCTGTGTTTCCTTTGTCTCTAAAACAACCAGCAAAGTGTTGTACCTGTGCAGTACAACCTGCTAGGGCAGGCTTCAGGAGGCCTGTACTGGTAGCTGCTTTAGGAGAGGTGTGTTAGCTACAGCTGTAGAAAAAGCAGCAATTCCCACTCTGTTGCTCTTCTAATACCCAAAATTTGCACTGATCCTCTCCATTCCTCAAAGCCTGGAGCCACAAGGAATCCCCTAGAAGACTTGGTGCTACAGAGCACAAAATTCATTTTTGCCCGTGCTGTGGAAATACTGTGACCCCGTCTGGCTGTACTCAGCCAAGCTGAGCAGACACAATACAAGGATCCCACTCACACACCCCCCAGCACTGTCGGACTTTTTCTGACAACATAATATTGACTCAGGATGAGGCAATTTTCTGCAAAATTGCTCATCTTATTTTAATTTCATTACTAATCAGCTCCCAGAATGAAGAAACATTTTGAATTTGAGAATAAAAAACACATGAAATATCTGTATCTTTTAACTACCGATCCTAGGCTTTACCACATCATATTTTAGAGGTCTAAATTACATGGTAATGCCTCATTAAATTTTCCCATTAAGAAATACAATTATGAGATCAATTTGCTCATTCAGTAGTGTCCATAGACTGGATTAAACATATATATATTTAAATTATGTTTATGAAGCTAAGAGAAAGTATCTTCAAATTATTCTTTTCCTTTATGACAACATGTTTTTTAAATGAGTTCAAGTTCTGTAAGAGCAAAGAAAAAATCTACAGAGTACAAAAATAACAACTCTACATATTTCATCACACCCATTTCACCTTCCTTAGCTGCCATTCCCTCCCTCTAGAAGGTATTCATAACTCTTCTGTCTCAGACTCTCCTATATTCTTATTACGGTTGTGTTTCAACTAATTTGAAAAGCAGACACCCAAATGATACAACAAATCAAGTTATGAGAAAGCAAATCTGATCTCATGCAGGGCCTGAGAACAGATTTGTGAGTCTGCTCAGTGTTTAAGGATAAACCTGACTCAATGCACGTGTTTTTAAAAGCCAAGACGTGTGCTTTAAATGAGCATGACCACAGGAAAGGATTTCTGTAATTTTAGCCTTTTAAACACTTTTCCTTGCATAATTTCACTGACCCACTTTCTACCTTATAGACGTCTCCTGAGGGGTTCTGCGTCGTTAAGATCCCCAAAGTCACAGACACATCGCATGTATCAGCAGTGAACAGCTTGGAAAGTCTGGAAAAGAAAGAAAGAAAACAGAGATGTTATTTGCAGTGCAGTTGCTGAGGAATAACCACTGTGCCTATGCACATTGTGGTTGTGTGACCAGCCATGGCTCGTGGCTGCTGGCCAAGCAGCCTCCAGCCTTTTTCATGCTGTTCTACGTGTCAAAATAACCAGGCTGTGGTTACACAAATAAGACACACACTGTTGGGCATGGAAATAAACAACTGGTGTAGTAACAGCTACCTGCACACCATTCTGGCACTCTGGTAGGTCGAGTCAATTACATTTCAATGAAAACATTATTTTACAGATTTTCAACTAATTCCGAGATTTTGTGATATTTTCAGATCATTTGTTGATCTCTTTTAGCATATAACACAACATATAACACAAGTTACATGATAAAAATAAGTCCTTAAAAATACTTAATTGTACAATTATATGCATAGGAAACACAAACAGGTATTTATCATGAAAATGCCTTTGAGGCATTCTTAAACTGTGGTCTCTCTGTAGTTTGAGTGTTTATTTCTCTCTATTAATATGGATCGTCAATTTAAGTTTTATATTTTAAAAAATGTGAAATCAGTACTGTTTAACAGAATTCTTTGTGAGACTAAAATTGTAGTCAGAAAACTCTTTTTGTCTAATAAAGCCAGTTGGTGGCTCAGGGTCCCAGACACCAAGTGACAATCCTGCTTGGCCAGACTCACCACTGAGGAAAATGGATATTATGAAGGTAAGAACAGATTAAACATTTGTGTAACAGAACTTCCTGGGAAATTGGCTGGAGTGAGCTGTTAGGTAAGCCAGTGGTGGGGAGGAAGGGGGAGGGAATGTCTTTAGCCAAAGGGTTTCAAGGCCAGGCTGGATGGGTTTCTGAGCAATCTGCTCTAGTGGAAGGTCTCCCTACCTGCTGCAGGCAGCTGGAACGAGATGTTCTTTAAGGGTCCTTCCAACCCATACCATTCTATGACTGACTATTTAAAAAAATATGTCCCTGAAAATCAACAAGTTTTAATGTGAAGATGCTCTATTGGCAGTTTGTTCCAGCGGTCAGTCAGACTCACAGACGTGAGTTACATATTTGAATATGCCCAGGGCTCTTGTTTAATCTTCCTTCACTAACTTCAGAGCTTTTTTTGTGCTTTTTCCCCCTTCTGTACAGGCACTCATGTGATATGGTCAAGTCACCACCTAGTGTTCTTCTTTTGCTAAGTTTGAGCTACTTACATATTTGACCTTGCAACTACTTTAAACAATTTTTTTCCCCACACCTTTGGAAGCTATTTTTACGGCACCTTTTCCAGTGTTTCAACATCCTATCAAGAGTGTGGGTTTCAAAAATGGTACAACAATCACACTGCTCTGCAGTGCTGAGGAGTGACAAAATGGCACAGTCATGCAATATAATTAACTTTTAAAAGGCCTCAGAGACTTATAAGGAGCTATCCTCAATGCAATAAATCAGGACCAGGTCAGTTGTATTGGAGCAGTTCTGCATAGAATTTAGATGCTTTCCTCACTTCAGTGTGCCCAGCTCATGGGATGGGATACACCACACCAGGGACCTGATATCCTCCTGCTGGTGGCATCTCTGCTCTTCTGTGCACTTCCTCAGGCCTCTCCAAGAGCCACACGGGTGTGAGAGCAGGCTGGGGTCCTGTGTGGAAGTGTCACAGGGTGGATGAACCCCAGCGGTGATGGAAGTGACAAGAGGAGGACAATCACATCCTCGGAGCAGCTGGCGATGCTTTCCTTGATGCCAACCATGCCCGGGGGTGCATCAGGCACAGCACTGACAGCTGGTGAAGAGAGGGGATTGTCCCTCTCTGTTCTGCACTGGTATGGCCGTACCTCAAGTCCCACGTGCTGTTTTGAGTGCCACAATATAAACAGGACTTCCAAAGGAGGGCCACAAGAGTACGGAAGGGAGGCCTTAGGGGGAGCAGGTGAAGTCACTTGATTTGTCCAACCTGGAGGAGACTGAGGGGACATCTCATTGTGGTCTTCAACATCTTCCTCATGAGGGCCAGTGGAGAGGCAGACAGACACTGATCCCCCTGGGCAACTAGTGACAGGAGCCGGGGGAATAGCATGGAGTTGTGTCAGGGGAGGTTTAGGTTGGGTATCAGGAAAGGGCTCCTCACCCTGAGGGCAGCTGGCCACTTGAACAGGCTCTGCAGGGCAGTGGTCCCAGCACCAAGCCTGAGTTGAAGAAGCGTTCTCAGGCACACGGTGTGATTCTTGAGCTGTGCTGCACACAAGAGCTGGGCTCGACGAAGCTCGTGGGTGCCTCCAGGCTGGGGATATCCTGAGATAGCGCATCGCCGTCACCTCCCGCCGCCCGCTCCGCGCCGGCGATCCCCAGGGCGCTGTGGGGCACGCGGGCGGCGCCAGGCGCGCGCCCCGCGCAGGCCCCGCCTGCTGGGCCATAGAGCGCCGCAGCTGCAGAGCGGCGGGCCCGGCCGAGCGCG